>SNQJ01S0194095.1:0-17683 GCA_010110895.2 Picea sitchensis
ATTCTTCAAAACAATAGATGCAAAACTAGGAGGTCTAAAAAATATATCTACTCTCATGGCATCTGTACTGGTACTGGTTGTAACCTTGAATGGTTGTTGAAGTTCTAGTAGAGCTAGTATTGGTGCGAGGTTTATATTTTCTTCCATAGTGTCAAAGGCCCTCTTTTGTTTGCCTCCCCATGGAAAGACCTGTCTCATCTCAAGCATTCCATTTTTATGCAAAGGATTAAGATCATCAAAATTATTAGACTTATCAGGCTCTTTAGTTTTTACAATTGTAAGCACAAGGTTTTTACAAGTATTTATAACTCTCTTCATTTGATCTAAATTGATAATTGAAGAGTTAGCTTCCATGCTATGAGCTCTAACAATATACTCCACTCCATCTTTTGTGAGATGGTATTTGTTCTCTTTCCAAAAGAAGATTTATTTCCTTCCATAAATATAAGGACTCCCTAATACAATACCACATATATCCAAATGAACCACATCCAAATCAAACTCATCTATCAACTTACAATAAATGGAAAACCTCAATCTACACTAACTGGTAACCTGAAGTTTTGCATTATCATGTACCCAACCAAGAGGGTAAGGTTTCTGATGAGGTGTTGTGGTTAATTCCAATTTGTTTACAATCTCTTCAGATATCAAGTTAACTTATGAGCCCATATCAAATAGAGTTTCCACTTTTGTGTGTTTTTTCACTATTCTTATGTGGAATAATTCACTTCTTCTTTCATAATTTTCAAGATATGGAATCTTAGAACTTGAACTAGTATGCAAGGAAAGTTTACCTTGTAATCCAAATGTTGTGATATTTTCCTCATCACTGGAATCAAAACCAAGGTCTTGTTGCACGGTAGCAACAATTTATGCTTCCTTTGGCCACCAAATCTCTTCGGTCTTAACTCGGGATGAAACTTCCAACAATGCTCATCATCATGCCCATCTTTCTGGCAAAGAGTGCAAGATGCTTTTTTCCCATCTTTCTTTGTTGTAGCTATCCTCTTAACCTTTCCTTTTCCTTTCTTTTTGAAATGATGTTCTGAATGCTTGTAATCTTCTTGTACATTCTTTCCCATGTTCTCAAGGTGAGTTTCTTGCACACACACTTCATCTAAGTTTATGGGGTTAAACAATAACAACATATGTTGAATGTAACTGTGGAGTGCACCAATATACTTCATCAAAGTTTCATGAGAATCTAAAGGAAAAATTAATGCAAGTGCTTGTTTCCTAAATTCCTCTGTAAAACTTTGAACACTCTGACCTTTACCCTATCTTATATTTTTACATTCCATCATGGATTTTTGAACATAACCCAGTGGATAAAAATTTTTTTTCAATGAAGATGTAAATTTAGACCATGAAGAAAGGATTTTACCATTGTGTTTACTACCTTTTTGAAGGTTTCTCTCGCATCAGAAAAAGGGTTGTTCCTTCTAGACAAAGAGAAGCCAACTGGATCTTTGCCTCTTCCTCTTCGATCTGTTGTACACGACAGTAAAATTCGATTTTCCTGATCCAATTATTAAGCTTATTTGCATTAGATTCTCCATTATACATGGGCAAATTAAATTTCACATCTAGTTTCAACAATGCATTTTTAGAAGTACTTGGATGAAAAATAGAATGATGAGAATGATGAGAATGAGAGGAAGAGGAAGAAGAGCTTGAACTTGAATATGGTGATGAAGGCTCATGAGGATCTCGTCCAATTCCATGGTTCAATGAAGCATTATCTTCTTCTTTAGATTTCTTCTTCTTCTCCTTCTTTACAACTCTCTTCTCGTAATATGCAAACGATTTTTCTACCATATCCGACATGCAGTATAAAGCTACGTGAAAATTATTCTCATACTCTCTATGAAGTTCTTCATCTCCCATTTTATTTCCTCGAGTTGCACGTCCAATATATGGGTTGAAAGTATTTAGTTTTACTTCATCTTCTTTGAGCTTGGACCTGGTAAGCATTCACACTTGCAATTCAAGTCAAATAAGACCGTACTACTACCAACATGATTCGGTATATTTTCATTGATGACATTGCATAAATTGCATTAAGAGTATGAATCAAATCTTATGTGAAAAATTAATTAAAGAAGGAAGAAATATGGAGAAAATAATAGAAATGAGAAATGTTGGCATGTTTACAGGCAGAGTGTGCTTGTCATTGATGGAAAGAACAACATCAACGATGGCATGATTACAGGCAAAATGTGTAATGATGACAAACATGAAAGAAACAATGATAACATCGGGAATGATGAAACCATGAGAAATTGTTGTCTACAAGATCGGGAGGACTAACACAGGGCACAGAGTTGGAGTTTTTGGAATCTGTGAGTTTGTAGAAGGAATCAAAGCCGAGGAGGAATAACGCAGAGCTGCACACAGAGTGCAAGTGTGCCCCAGGGTCAAGTGTGCGGAAGGATCAAAGGTCGAGGCATTTGACACTAAGAAATTCTTCCAAGTCAGGAGGAAGTGTAAGCTCAGGAGGAGGAGCGACAATGGTCATTGGATTGAACACTGCGAAGAATCTAGACCGTTAGATCAGAGTCTAAATAGGAGGAATGAGTGCACAAGAGAGGAACAGATCCCATGCATTGGATCTAAGCGCACAGGACCAACAACCGTTAGATCCAGTGGAGTTGCGAGGAGGTTACCGTTCGAGGAGTATCACTTCGGAAGAATTGGCAACTTGAAAGTTGAATTACCCAAAGCCCGAAATCCGAAATGAATGTGGACCATCGAATCTGGAGAAAATGCGATGACCATTGGATTGAATTAGTGGAAGGAAAAGATAAGCAAGGGCTGAGATATGAGATCATGATCACTTGAATATCTGTCAGCTTTCGGATTGAATTAAATGAAGGGTAAGTTAAACGGGGCTAAAGGGTCGAGAATCTGATTATCTGAATACCCATTAGCCATTGGATCAAACCTGAATTCTTATCAATCGTCGGATCATTTTCGAGTGGAAGTACATAAGAGTTGCATAGTAGACAAATTGGGTCATTGATCTAAGATCCTGATCCAACGAACGCCATTTTTTTTGGGTATAAAGAATTGAGGAGGTTAATCTCCAAAGAAATCACTTCGAGAGTTTGAGTTTGAGATTTGAAATCTCCGAAGTCTAGAGACTCAGAGAGATGAAATGAATCCTCGACCGTCGGATCATCTGAAGTAAACTTCAGCCATCAAATCACTCTAAAGTGGAAGGACAGGATAAGATAGAAGAAGGGCATGCTAGTCTCAGTGGCCGAGAAATGGGCACTCAGATCTATGGTTGAGAGGGCATATCGGACCCCCCCCCCAAGATTTCTTCCTTTAACCATGGTGGGGGGGGGGATCCAAGCTGGTGGTATTTTCCATGTGGGACCCTCATACATGTCACCTTTCTGTTAACTTAGACCCCCCTCACTCATTACCACTTACTGCCTCATACCCCCTCGGAGTAAACCATCAACCCATTCATACATACCAACTTTGCGTTCAGACGTTACACTCCACTACCCGCTACACATCACACTCCACTAGCTCTCTCTACCTCCACACCCCACTACACAGCCTACACGTGTCACCCACGTCAATAGACCACCTCAGCTAGGACATGTGGTAGACCACGTTAGCAAGGACACATGGCAGTAATCCACATACTTCAAGGGAAAGTAAAGTTTGAGATTTGAGATTTCAGAAGTCTGGAGGCCTGGAGGAGATCTCGACTGCTGATCGAGACTCCTGAAGCTCGAAAGGAGAAATCGATCTCGTCTGTTGGTTTGGATGGCCACATGTCATTTGGTCGTTAAGACTAAGGATCACGCATGGATGGATGAAAGAAGGCAGGAAAGGAATATAGATTGGATTCATTGATCGAAGGAGCACCGTCAAGATCGTGAGATCGATGGTCCCATCACATTGCAGAGATTGAAGATGCATGAAATTTAAAAAGTTGAAGGCAGGCCGCACTCAAAAACATGGTTTTGGAGAAAGGACACATGGAGGCTAGAGGTAAATTGTAGGGAGAAAATAAGTTTGTTCTAAACCACCTTTGGACATGCCCGCAATCGCATGGTCATGTGATATCAATGCCCAAGGTCATATCAGGGAACAGATCTAGCGCTCACAAGACCGAGTTCAGGAAGTTCCTTTTGAATAGGCGTGTGGTCACCACTAATGGTCATGTGAAGGAAGGGGATTATAGGCCAAAGAATCCCTAATTGACTGGATGTAACTGCCAGAACAAAGTGATTATATTTGCCAGAGGATTCGAGGAGCTGCAGGGTGATCGCCAGAGGAGCTAAAGAGTCTCGAGGTAACGTCCAGTGGAATGAAGACTCATCATAAAGACAATTGACAGATGGAATAGAGTCAAAGACTGTAATTGCTAGAGAAGCCAAAGAATCTCAGGATAATGGCCACTGATGGAGAACAGACTCAACATGATCTCTAGAGAGAATGAAGAGTTAGTTGTATGATCTGGCAGAGGACTTGGCATGATAAATATACGCAGAAAAAAGAAGAGATGGTTGCTGCTGTTGAGAGTCATTCATGCGAGTAGAAGTAGCTAAAATGCACAGAAGAGGCATAGCGCATAGAATGAATATGACACACAGAGAATAAAAGGCAAAAGAATAGAAAGTGCAAGAGATATGTGTAGGAAGACATTGATGCATGCAGAGCAGAGAAGTGTATCAGAATAGTGATGAGACTAGTAAGCCATTGATAAATACTGTATCATTGTGATAAATTTATGAAAAGAAAAGATTTATATTTCAGGGTGGTAGGGATGTGCTGGGGAGGACTGTTGTCCTCAGAGTTTCAAGTGGGTTCTTGAACACAAGGAGTTGTATCTTCCATCTGGTTGCAGCCAGAAAAACTAGGGTGGTAGGATGGTGCAAGGGAGAACTATTGTTCTTTGTTATACAGGTTGGTGCCTGTGTAACTAGAAGTTGGTGCTGGAACACTCAGGGAGTTGGTGCTTCCTTCTAGTGGGTGTTAGAGAAACCAGAGAGTTGGTGTTCTAAGCAAGTTGTTTCTTGTAAAATAGAGGTGGTAGCCTCAAAAGGAGTTGGTGCTCCTAAGAATGATAATGTACAGAAAATAAAGATTACTTATCATATCAAGAATAAGATGTTTTTCCCTTTATGGGTTTCCTCAGTAAATATTCGTCTCTGTATATTTCATGTGTGTGATTGATGTTGAATATTATATTTCTTACTTCCCTGCATTATTGTGATCATCATTGAGTGTTCTGTAAAGAGTTTAAAATGGGCATAATTGTTTAATCACAGTAAGAACTGATTCACCCTCCCTCTCAGTTGTCCAACAATTGGTATCATATCGGGTTCCTTTTATTTAAAGGTAGATCAGTAAGCTTAAACATGACAAGTCATGAAGGAACTTCAACCAATAAGGCCCCCCTATTCAATGGAAAAAAATTTGGCTTCTGGAAGGTTAGGATGAGAACCTACATAATGTCTTTAGGTGCAGATGTCTGGGATGTGGTAGAGACTGGTTATGTGAAGCTAGTTCTACTAGCTAATAAGGATGATAAGCTAGAACTCAGCTTCAACACTAAGGCTATGAATGCTATTCTGAGTGGGCTTGCAGAAGTAGAATTTGTAAAATTTATGCACTTAGAATCTGCCAAAGTAATGTGGGACAAACTCATTAGTAGTTATGAAGGTAATGAGAAGGTAAAGGATGCCAAGATTAAAACCTACAGATTATAGTTTGAACAACTAAAGATGAATGAAGATGAGACAATTATTAAATTTTTCTTAAGAGTTGAGGATCTTGTGAATGCCATGAAAGGTCTTGGTGAGAAGATTGAATACATATTATTAGTTCAAAAGATCTTAAGATCTTTGCTTGATAGATTCAATCCAAAAGTTTTTGCAATAGAAGAACTGAATGATATTAAGACTCTGTTTATTGATCAACTCCTAAGAACTCTAACTGCTTATGAAATGAGGATTAGTAAAGATAAATCTACCACTAGATAAGCATCATTTAAAGAAGATAAGAATGAGGATCCTGAGCCTGATGAAATTGAAGAAAAATTTGTGAGAAGACTAAAGAAAGGATCAGGCAAGTACCAAGGCAATTTTCCCTTCAAATGTTTTAACTATGGAAAGATAGGTCACTTTTCATATAAGTGTCCACACAAGAAGAAGGACCAAAACTCTAAAGGTGAAGAGAAGTACAAATCCAAAAGATTTGATAAAAAGAAAAGTTCATGCGTAAACAATGATGACTCTTCAGAAGACACAAATAGTGACTCTTCTTGTGAAGATAAGGTAAATGAATTCATGCTTATGGCCAAAGAGGATTATTATAATAAAATAACAAGAAGTGATGTTAATGATGAATAAGTTGTGGTTGACTTGGAAGGAGATTTGATTAGCGCTTTGGAAGAGATTGACAGACTCAGACTTAAGAAGAGAAAGCAAAAACAATTTCTGATACAGTTTGAGAAAGGCAGTAAAAAACCTGATGAAGACTTTGCCCTGATAAAAGTGGAATTAGAAGAGGCAAAGAAAATAGAGGACATTTTGAAACAACAATTATTAATAAAGAATGCAAGATGTGAAGCTCTAGAAGAACAAGTAGTGAAAACTAGAAAAGAGTTGGAGAAGTTTCGAGCTTTGTATCACTAGAATTTGTCAAGTATCAAAGCCTCAGAAGGATTAGCCACCATTTTGAATCAACAAAGGAATCCAAAGTTGAAAACTAGTTTGGGTTATGAAGAGGGATCAAGTAGTGGTCAGCCAAGCAACAAAGAATCCATCGAGTTTGTCAAATCTACAACCAATGACAACATCAAACCTGCAGAAACAAAGGAAGATAATCAACTGCCAAGGAGGATTAAATAAAAAGGTGCTAGAACTGAATCTATAGAACAAAGAAATAATACACCCTCTGCTCAAGGAAATCATCAGCATGGAAGAAATCAACCTGCTCAAAGAAGACAACCATTGTCAAGGTACAAATATTTTTTCTATGGATATTGTTTCTACTGTTCTAACTTTGGCCACAAAGCTGTAAATTGTTCCTTAAGATTTAGACATGAGCAATAAATATACCCAAGGAATAAATATCTTCCACAACAAAGAATGAGAAAACCAAGTAACAAACAACCAAATATTGAAAAATGTCAAATTAAGTTTAGAGACATGCAACTGAGGAGGTCAAGAAATAATGAACAACCAATGAGTAGACAACGTTGCACCAATCACTTTGAACTATTGAAGAATGAGCTCGAATTCTATAACTGTCATAACTTCGGTCACAAAGCTGCACATTTCCATATGAAGAACTACTAAGCAAATCCAAGGATAAAACCCTTAGGTAGAAATGTCAGCACATGGAAAAGAAAGATAGTGAAAAATGTGGTCTAGTACTTTCAACTCAAAAACAAAAATACCCCTGGTATATAGACAGTGGATGTTCCAAGAACATGATTGGAGACAAGGACAAGTCTTTGTTTATAAGTAAAATAAAAATAGGTAAAATCAAGGGTAAAGGGATGGTGAGTTTGAGTAAAGGCAAAGGAAAACCACAGGATGTTCTAATTGTAGATGGGATGAAACATAATTTTCTCAGTGTAAGTCAAATGTGTGATAGAGGATGTGAAGTGTTTCTCACTTCCAAAGATTGTAAGATAAAGTCTGTAAACTCAAGACAAGTGGTGGCTAAAGGCATAGGGACAGATAATAATGTTGATATTGAATCCTCCCCTGCAAGTAAAGAAGAAGTAGAAGAATAATCTTGCCATAAGATGGAAGAAGAAGTTGTGAATCTTAGAAAAAAAGTTGAGAAGTCAAACACCCAAATGAAGTTCTTGAACAACTCCATGACCTTGGATGAGATCTTGGATAGTCAGAGATCACCAAATGACAAATCCGGTCTTGGATACAGCAAGGAAGAAATCAATACTCGTAAGAAATTTGATGTAGGTCCTTCATTTGTAAAAAGGGAAAGCAAGTATGACTCAAGTTATTCATGTTCAAAGAATGAAAGAAATACTACAATATTTAGAAGATCAGATCAAGGAAGACATACATAAGCTACTCATACACCTCAAAGTAATTTTAGAAGAGATACACCTTCATGGATGAATCAAAGGAGGTATGAGAGTGTTTGTAACGGTTATTATTTTTTCTTGTGATGAATATGGTCATAAAAGCCTTGGATTGTAGGCATCATGGAAGAAAAATGAAGTTGTAGTAATAGAAGATCAACGAACAAAGTTCAAGAAACTAGGACACTCACAGATGTGGATAGAAAATATTGAACAAGTGAACACGAGTGAAGTTAAATGTTGCAAAAAGAATTGCAGTCATGTGACAAGCATAGTATAAACTTTCTTAGATGAATTTAGAGAAATGTACAGTAAAGAAGCATGTTGGATAAAGATGGATACATCTGGTTATAGATATATGAGAATCAATGGGCAGATCCAAGGGTTGTTTGAAAAATATGAGCTACAATTGCTCAGTGTTTCAGTAGGACAGTGACATCCGCAACAACAACATTCTGATGTACAAAATGATATACATGACATCTTGTAGAGACAACAAGAGGAGAGACCCTGTCAAAAAGAGATAATATTTAGAAACACCGGTGGAGTCATTCAGTTATGATAAGAAAAGGTTGAGGAAGGAGTCCCAGTAAGAGAGATGAGCAATATTGAGTATACTACAGAGGACACAGATGAAGCTGAAGATGAACAGGTCCAAGAATCTAGTATTTCATTCCAAGACCAAGCACATCCCCAAATACCATTTTCTGAGAGAGTATGTGTTAGCACCCAAAATGAATAAGTCAATTTTCTTCATTTCGTAGGTGATAGCATGGTTATAATTAGGGTTCTATATACATTTTTAGAATTTTAAGGTGTCAAAACATAGGATTTAAGGTGTTATTCTAGAAATAAATCGATCCTCAAAAGGTCTTTTCAAAAAATCAAGAAAAATCTTTTCAACGGTTAACATCTATTTTGAAGTTGAAGTTAGCTGGCGAAAGCCTCAGGTTTCAATGGCTAAAGGGTACTCCCAGTAGCAAGCGAGTTGGTGAAAGTGTTAACACAGGTTTTATCTAATGAATTTAGAAACCCAAAAAGGGTACGCTGGACACATGTCATACGATCATCATGGCAAGTTAATGGAATCAAATGAGTGGTTACACCTCTTCACCACGATCTAGTAGGATATCATGATAGATTGTGATCACGTATTTCATGTGATAAACAGAAAAGGGTTTGAAGATGTGAAAAACTCTTAATAATCATTACAACCAGAGGATAAAGTACCAGATATATGTTGACATCAAATCAAATCATCATTTCCTATTTCAAACTCATGGTGTTTAAAAATTCTATTATGGGGTTTCATATGTCAATTGATAACACAGGGTCATTTTCACCAGGAAAAAACCTTTCTTTATTTAGAAATATTACTCTGTCAACCGTGTATAGATTAATTGGTGATTAAGTTGCAGATGGAAAGGAAGCGAGGAGGATCACTTCTGAAGAAAGAATTAGACAACTTCTGTTTTTTGCAGTCTCATCCAGAGGTTCAAAAGCATTTCTCAGATGCAGAATGTATGACCTATGTAGAAAATTTGCAGGAGGGCTATCACTAGGCGATAGCATAGACTTTTTCAAAGTCATACAATGGAAATAAATCTACAGTAGGTTCTTTGGAACTGATAGTTGATGAAGCTGCCATTGCCTCAGCAACTAGCTTACCCAGAACATGTCAAAGTTGGTTTAAAACAACAGTAACCAAGAACTTCGATTTTAGATCATACCACAAAATAGAGTTCCGAAGTATAACCTGGAAGAAAAGTATCCCTATTTCTTACCTTGAAGATGAATGGCAAGTTCTATTCAAAGGCATTCAACTATATGTAACCTCAGAGGGCAGGTATGACAAGTTTATGTTATATCACTTTATACTCCTAGATCACTTCACAGGGAAGGTCCTTATAAATCTTCCTTTCTTTCTTCATAGAAGCCTAACAAAGGTGTGTAATGGGATCATAGCTAAACCATTCAACATCGAGAATTCCCTTTTTCATTATGGCCTAATCAAAATGGTCATCTTGGAAGAATTGAGACAGAGAAAAAGAACTTGGTAGCACTTTCTCTTTTGGGATGGTTTTGAGACCCAAACTCAACCTATGAATGAAAAGAAGAAAGAAGGAAAGAAGCAACCAACTCCTTAAAGTAGCTCAAAGAGGAGGAGAACTCTCCCAAAGTCACCAAAAGAGAAAAAAGCTAGTGTGAATCCCAAGAAAGCTAAAAAGAAACTAGATTTTGAAACAAACCCAGAGCAATCCATAGTAAAGAAGGCGAATGTTCTAAATCTTCCATAAACAGAACCAAAAAAAGATGATGAAATTCTAGCTATCAAAATTCCAGAGCATTCCATGGAACCTGCACAGCATTTTGAAGTTCTTACTTCCAAAGATGAAGGTGAAACCTCAAGAAATAATAAATCAAAGAAATCACAGAAGATTAAGGAGCTGAAAGAGATAATAGCACAACATGAGATTCTGGAAAGGGTGATAAAGGGAAGATATAAAACTTTATCAGAGAATTTTGCAAAGACTAATGCATCTTTTGATAAGTTAACACTTGAAAGTATAAAGGATAAGAAGAAGAAGAAAAAGATCACAAAGGACTATAATAGCTTATGGTGGTTAGCTAAGCATTTGAAGAGAAAAATCAAAAAGTTGAAAGCAAGAATTACCACACATCCAGATTTACAGGTGCTAGCATAGGCCACTGTAAACTTATAGGGAGATTAATCAAGACTAATACAAACAATGATTTTTTATTTTGAACATGAAAGGTTTTCCTTTTGATTAAAACCGAATTTTCACGAGCACAGGAGGCGCAATTATAACCAATTAGCTATTGAAAAGCAGAGCTTTCATCGGCTAATTAGCAAATTCTAAGGCAGAATAGCCGGTGAAACCACAGAGAAATAATTTTGAAGATTTGATCTCGAACATAGCGAATTTTGGGTGTTTTAAAAGATAAGAGGGCATCAAAAATATTAATCACCAAATCATGAAATATTCAGTCTCAAAGATTCATGGAGATATAGGATGTGAATGCTTAAATGGTCAACTAAAACTTTGTTCACAACTGTTTAAAGTTTTTAGTTTTGAAGACATGTGTCAACACATCAAAGACACATTAGGGGCACGTCATGATAAATACCATATGCCAAAGAAATTTTGAAGACAGTTTGATTCACATAAAGTAGATTTTCAATTACCTGATTGTAATTAGTTTGCACTCTGTTTTCTATTTTTAGAAATTCAGATCCATTTTTTAGGGATTTGAGATCTATTGTAAAGGTTATAAATACTTATCATTTTGATAAAGTAAAGGTTGGATTCTGGATACAGAAATATACTATATTGTAAACATGCTTTTTGATATGATAATACAAGTCACAGTTTTCTCTCTCTATTGATATTAGATTCTCATCTTTCCTTCTGTATTCCTATTCAGGTTGTTTTAACTACAGAATGATTGTCATCTCATCAGTCAGTTCATAACTTGCTTAATAGTTGCCTATCATTGTTTATTAAACCCTACATTTTGTATCTGGTTTATAAACACTGATTTCTCACCCACTTTAAAGATATCATCTGATTATTGATCCTTGAGAGAACTGGTTCATTTGATTCTCATTTTGACTATCTGAATACCATACTGTAATTGAGTTATCCCATTGATCCACACATACGAAACACAAAAACTAGTTTACCTTAAGTTACCAAGCATCTTTGATCCACAACCTCAAAGATTTTCTTGGAGTGATAACAAGTTGGCACTGTTGTCGAGGAGAGAAGACTGAAGCTCAACTTTCCTGGGAGACGACATAGAGCTGATCTTTGATGATAGACAAAGATTAGACATTACATTGTTTGTAATCATCTATCTAGTGACTCCACAAGTTCAACTTGGCTCCAAAGAGGATCAGTACCAAGGTGAATCCACAAGAATCACCTGTCACACCAGTGCCCAACCCAGAACTAATTCTCAGAAGAGGAAGATCATTTCAAAGTCAGACTTCAAAATCAGGTACCAAAAGTAATCCTCTTTCTCATTCTAAGAAATCTATAGAAGAAAACACTGAATCTTTTTCCTCTAAGATTGTAAGTGAAAAATCATCTGTAACAACTACAAAAGAATCAATTATTTCTTATCAAGAGGAAAATGTCATTGCATAAGAAGTGATAGGTTCAAATTTGGTTGAAGAATCATCTAAAACTTTATAAATAAATCACATCTCCTCATCCCTTGAGTCTTTTCACTCACAACAGAAAGAAGACCATATAAAGATTCACACTAGCCTCCTTGCTGTAGAGCATATTCTTCAAGAACTGTCTACTAAAGGTGAAGAAAACTTGGTTGAACAATTTACAAAATTCTGTATAGCCTCATACAAAATTTATTTCCCATCAGAGAGTTCTCCCCCTTTTAAATTAAATCCCCCCAGTGATGAGGAATCAGAGAAAAGTCTATCACCTCTCTCACCAATAATCATTATGGCTGCACCTCCTCCTTTGACCAATATGCAATAAATCCTAGCTTCTAGGTATGCACCATTAATATTTTCGAATCCAATATCAGCCATGCCTACAGGAGACTATCATAAGTACATGCCCAAATTCACAAGTGAAGGTGATGTGACCGCTGAAGAACATATAGAGTCCTTTTACAGTTATGCAAAAAACCTTAACATTGAGGAAGAAGATGTTTGGCGCAAAGTTTTTGTCCAAATATTAGATGGCCATGCCAGGAAGTGGTTCAAGTAACTTCCTGCTAGTTCAATAACTGGCATAGAGCAATTGGATGATATCTTTTTGAAGCACTGGGGTGATAGAAGAGATTTTTTGTACTATATTACTAAATTTGGAAATCTAAGGAAAGAAAATGGTGAATCAGTCTCTAATTTCACTAAAAGGTTCAATAGGATGTACAGTAAAATACCAGGTGAGATAAATCCCACAGAGACTTCTATGCAAATCACTTATGCAAATTCATTTGATTTTGATTTTTGTTTACTGCTAAGAGAGAGAATGTCTGCTACACTTTCCCTGATGCAAGATGCTGCCCTTGAAGTTGAATCAAATATCTTAGCTTCTCACAAGTTAAAAGGAAATGTTGATAGAAAAAAGCATAAGGAAGAAGCCTCTTCCTCATCAATTCAAAATCCCAAGATATATAAATTGGATAAGATGTTAGAATCATTAACTTCATAAATGTCCAAGCTAAAAATTGAAAACAAACAACCTGTCAAGGGAAAAGGATCCTATGAATACCCTAACAAAAATCCAAATCATAATCCAAATACTTTCAGGAGGAATAACCAACAACCACAAATCTTGAGAAGAGAAAGAAATCCCATAGAAGATCAGAGGGTAAAGGTTCCTCTCCAAAATGTTGTGATGGATGAAGATGAAGGTGAGTTTCAAGAAGATGAAGAGGATAATATTCACTACGTTGGGGATGATACAGGGAAATCTTATCTGACACAGCATGACCATGAAGAGGCATTAATGACCAAACAAATAGATGAAAATTCTGCTGATAATGGTCTTTTTCAAATGGAAGAGAAGAACAGATATAATCTCAAATCTAAGTCTAACATTGCCCAACAAAGTGCACCAGCTTCTCCTAAGAAGATTGTTGTCCCTGTTAAGAAAAAAGATCAGATACCAAAAAATCAATAGATAGCCTCTTCAAATGTGAATACACCAGCTCCTCCAAAGAAGACTGTTGCCCCTGCCAAGCAACAAATTCAAAAAAATCAGACCCCTAACGACCAACAAATTTTTTCGAAAGCTCCTTCAAATGAGGTAAAATTTTCTGATAAAACCTCTTATTCTTTCAATTTCGAGGCTGAAATACATAAAATCAAAATCCCCATCCCTTTAGTTGAGTTAATGAAGAATGAAGCATTCAAGAAAGATATCCTCAAAACTCTTGACCCCAAGTCCATATCTCCCTCTGTTGATATTCTTAATATATATGATGACAAGCCAACCATTTTTTTGGGCCAAATGATAGAAGATAGAGATAAAGTTGTCCACCTTTTATATCTCTTTGAACATTCATGAAAAAACATTACATAAATGTCTGTTAGACTCTGGAGCCTCTCACAACTTAATGCCAAAGGCAGTTATGGATGAGCTTGGATTAGAAATTACCAAGGATTACCATGATCTTTTCTCATTTGACTCTTGAAAAGTTAAATGTCTTGGAATGATCAAGGATTTGGCTGTAACTTTGACCCAGGCATCTATGAAAACAATGATTATGGATGTAGTAGTAGCAGATATCTCGCCCAAATTTGGATATTTGTTATCAAGATCGTGGATGAAGAGGTTAGGGGGAACTCTTCAAGTGGATCTCTCATATGATACTATCCCTAGTTTTGGAGGAGTAAACAAAAGACTATACAGGGAGTCACAACTTGCCTACATCATCCGTGATGAACAAAATCTAGCCAATCATCCTATTTACTCAGTTGACACAGGTATGGGATCTTGCATATTACGAATTGATGATTCATTATCAGATTCATTGTTTCTTAGGAAGCCTGCAGTTCAGTCCACATAAGTAGTAGAAGATGATCTTTGGACCATGTTCTTTGATGGTGCTTGTAATAAGAATCAGCAGGAGCAGGAGTGGTATTCATTTCTCCTTCAAAATAAACTACTCACTTGTCCTTTAAACTTGATTTTAAAGTGACTAACAACATTGTAGAGTACGAGGTGCTGCTCCTAGGATTAAATGTAGCCAAAGAGATGAAGATTCATAGACTACAGGTATTTGGAGATGCAGATCTAATAATTCAGCAAGTAAACAATTCCTTCTAGGCCAAACATGTTAGGCTGAAAGCCTATAGAGATGAAGTTTTGATAGTGATTCATGCTTTTACAGATTTCAAGATTACTCATGTTCCTAGAGACATGAATGAACTAGCGTATTCACTGGTTGTTTCAGCCTGCTCTTTCATACCTTCATTACCTCCTGAATTAAACTATGAAGTTCAAGTAAAGTATAGGCCATCACTCCCTGATAATGTAAAGTTTTGGAAGGTTTTTGAAGATGATGTTGAACTCACTAGATTCCTTACAGTAATGGATGAGTTTGTATATTTTCAGATTGATTTGGAAAATGAACATGATGAAGAAGCCAAGAAGCCAAAGCTTAGAAGTAAAATTGGAGCACATGAAATTGTTCAATTGGCCACTAACAGAATTCCTAAAGGATTGGTCCCTTTAGAAAATCTTTTTGATAATAATGATGTGGCTGTCAAATTGGAAAATAAGGAAGAGAACTTAGATGTCTTTCATTTTAATGTGGCCAGTGAACAAGATCCTAAATATGTCAACTTAGCTTCTCATTTGTTTGAAGAACAAAAGGATGATTATGGTGACTTGTTAAAAGAATTTTCTGATATCTTTGCTTGGCAATATGGTGACTTGAAAACATTCAGCACTGAGATAATTCAACACAAGATTCCTTTAAACAAAGACACTAAACCATTTAGGCAGAAGCTTAGATCTTTCATTCCTATGTTGCTACCTACCATGGAAAAAGAGATCAAGAAATTATTGGACGATAAAATTTTATACCTCTCAGATACTCAGATTAGATTGCTAACCTTGTACCTATCAGAAAGAAAAATGGAGAGATCAGACTTTGTGTGGATTTCAGAAATTTAAGCAAGTGTTCTAGGAAAGACAACTACCCACTGCCCAAGATGGAGCACATTTTACAGAAGGTGTCAGGTTCAAGTATGAAGTCCTTTATTGATGGATTCTCTGAATACAATCAGATTGTTGTCCATTTGGATGACAGAGAAAAGACTGCCTTTACCACTCCATGGGGCACTTTTATGTATGAAAATATGCCTTTCGGACTGATGAATGCTAGAGCTAGTTTCTAGAGAGGAATGGACATGGCATTCGTTGGAGAGAAAGACAAATTTGTTTTGATATATCTTGATGACATAACTATTTTTTCAATCAGCCATGAAGATCATTTGCAGCACTTGAGGAAGGCATTCCTAAAATGCAGAAGGTATGACATTTCTCTTAATCCTAAGAAATCCAATTTTGCACTTAAAGAAGGGAAATTGCTTGGACATATTGTTTCAACTGATGGGGTAAGGATTGATCCAAAAAGAGTAGAAGCCATTAAAAATTTGTCTTTTCCTAGATCAAAAAAGGATATTTAGTCTTTCCTTGGAACTATAAACTTTATCAGGAGGTTTATAGAAAACTTTGCAGAGCTCACCAAGAACATCACTTGTATGTTAAGAAATAATTCTGAAGTTAGGTGGACTGAAGAATCTAAACATTCTTCCAATGCTATCAAAGAATCTATCATGACAACCCCTTTTTTAATCAGTCCTAACTTTGACAAAGAGTTTTACATATTCTCATTTGCTTCAAGAGATACTATTACAGCTATACTATTATAGAAAAATGTTGATGGTCAGGAGCAACCAGTTGCCTTCTTCAGTAATGTCTTGAGAGATGCTGAAGTAAAGTATGAACCATTGGAAAAACAAGCATATGCACTCATCCTTCAGGATTTACATTCTTCAAGCCAAGGTAATAGCCTATGTACCTTCAAGATCTGTTAAAGATGTGCTTATACAACCTGACATAGATGGAAAAAGGAGTAAGTGGATAGAAAAGTTAATTGAATTTGATGTTGAGATCAAGCCAGTAAAACTTGTGAAAGGTCAAGGACTTGCCAAGCTCCTTGCAGAACAAAATTGTAAGTTGCTCGAGATGAATTTTGTGGGTATAAATGTAGAGAACATTCATGTTTCAGAAGACAGAGGTAGTAATAATTTGCAGGTTTCTCCTCACCTAGCTGACTGTGAATGGTATAGTCACATTATTTATTTTTTGTAGAATTTAACAGTTCCTTCATATTTGAAAAAAACACAAGGGAGAGATTTAAAGCTTAAGGCCACAGATTTATGCATTAATGACAAGTTATTGTTTTGGAAAAATCCAACAGGGATACTCTTGAGGTGCATAAACCAAGAGGAATCAGCTAAAATCATGACTGAATTTCATAATAGTGAGTGTGGAGGACATCATTATTGGAAGACTACCGCTCATAAAATTCTGAGAGCTGGTTACTATTGGCCATCTTTATTTTCAGATGTATGTAAATTTGTGAAAACATGTGACAAATGCCAAAGGTTTGCAAGCAAACAACAACTAAAATCTCCTCCCCTCAAACTTGTTTTGGTCACGGGTCCTTTCTAGCAATGGGGTTTGGACTTCATAGGTGAGATTCATCCACCTTCTAGCAATCAACATAGATGGATCCTTGTTGCTACTAATTATTTTACCAAATGGATTGAGGCTATTCCCAAAAGAAATGATAAACACACTTTCATCATTAATTTTCTGCAAGAAAACATATTCTCCAGATTTGGCTCCCCTAAGAGAATAGTCACAGATAATGCTCCTGCGTTTAATGATAAACACTTGGTAAAATTATGTGAAGAGATGGGAATTCAGCTAGTACATTCTACTTCTTACTATCCACAGGGAAATGGATTAGCTGAATCATCAAATAAGAGTTTAGTCAGAATCATAAAGAAGTTGCTTG
>SNQJ01S0194095.1:17693-34268 GCA_010110895.2 Picea sitchensis
TTTTTGGGAAAACGAAGACGTATTTTAAAAATCCGAGAGAGGTTTTTTCTTATCACGGGCTGAGGAACAAAAACCTCTCTAAGTTTTTGCAACAGAGTTACGAGTAGGGAGAATCAAAGACATCTTCGAGGCTTATTTTTCCAGATTCTCAATTTTCTGTTATAGTCCCGATCTTGCAAGAGTTGTTACGGCCAGCTGGGGACGAATTTGGAGAAAACGAAGGAGGTTTGTGTCCAAAAAATTCTCATCTACAATAACCTCTTTCATTTTTCACCCATGTGTCATCGTTCAAGATAAAAACACATCTATTCAGACCCCTTTTTCGCAGAAAACCGATCCATCTTTCATGGCAGAAAACTCCAAATTTTGTGGGAGTGGTGGCTATTTTTGGCCGAGGCGGTTAAACGGACTTCCAAAAATTATTGGGATGATATATAATATTTATTCAGATGATTTTAATGTAAAATGGTTCGACCTGTGAGGTCCCTAGCTGCACTGTGGGCTGTGTTTAGCAGAGAATATTTCCTGTAACTTCAAATGATCTATCCGAAATGAGCATGTTGTTCACTGGATTCTTGCGTGTATTCATTGGTGATGTTTATTCTCTAAGTTGAATGTTTTTCTTTCCTTGTGATCATATTGTTTTCTGGAACTAATCTCCAAGAGTAATGTAATGTTATAGGATTTATCTTTGATACCCTGTTTCCGATTCTAAAGATTTTAATGTTATCTTCTGATGTTTTCGATTAAGAAATTCTTAACTGCTTCTTAGTTGAATCTATCTCTCTCATCTCTTCTTCTGTCCATCATTTAAGCTACTAAAATATCCAGTGAGTATATTATCTCTCCTTGTGGAAGTTTTCTTTCCTCGTTTCTGGTTGTATTTCGTATTTATTCAAATACAGACCCCATTTGCCCAATGACCCTCCTTGTTGTTCCAAAACAACCATTTAAAAACCCCAACCCATGTTCTTCATAACTAGTCTAATACCTATTAAAACAAAGCTATATCAGACAGAGAGATCCCTCTCTGAGTCTTGGAGGGATAGATCCAAGACTCGAAGCGGTTTTGATGTTGCCTCTGTGACTGCCTTACAGCCTTCGGAAAATTACAGAGTGCTAACAGATATGATAAGATAGGATAAGATAGAAGAAGGGATAAGACAAAGTAGCCACACTACTTTGTGCAAACTATCTTTTCTGTGTCTGGTACCTAGTTTCAACTGCACCTGGTACCTAGACTCCTCTCCTTCTACTTTTACTAAGAGCTGCGAGGTAGCTAGTTTTCATAGTACAATTTCAAGCTACTCCCATTCACCAAACCTTTCTTCCATTCTCCATTCAAAGTCTTCAACTACGTAGCTCCTCCTTGTGTAACAAAGGCAACCTCATATGGCCCTAGCCAATGTGTCCTGAACTTCCCTGGATGCTTCATGAACTTGCTGTCATATATCAATACTACATCTCCTTGCTTAAAGGCTTTCTTCTTGATGTGTCTATCATGGTAGGCGTTCTCTCATTCCTTCTGTACCTGCTGATGGAATCCTACAATAAAACTATCTTACTCTAGTTCGACCAAATATGTGAGCCTCTGTTGAACAATGCCAGTTTCATCCATATCTGTAAACACTGCAATTATTAAGCTAGGAACCAAATATTCCATCAGTACTACTGCTTCTAGACCATAGACCAACTTAAATGGAGTCTGCATTGTCATCTTCTTGCAAGTAGTTCTATAGGCCCATAACATTGCTAGTACTCTAAAATCCCAATTATCCCTACTCACACTGCAAATCTTTGTCAACGTGGTATCCAAGATTTTATTGAAGGCTTCAATTGTACCATTCACTTGTGGGTGGTATGGAGTGCTCTTCTGATGATGAACTGCAAATTCTCGAGTCAGGGCTTCAATAGTATTATTAATAAAATGTGTTCCTTTATCACTCATAAGGATCTTCTGGCATCCAAACCTGGTTATGATATCATCAAATATGAATCACGCAACTGTAGTTGCACTACAGTCCTTAACTTCTCTTGCTTCTGCCCATCTGGTCAAGTACTCTGTCGTGGTGATGATGTATCTTGCTCCTGTGTGCTTTCCTGGTGGGTTTATAGGTCCCACAAAATCAATGGCCCATTTTTCAAATGCTCGTAATGTTAGCTGGGGTACTGAAGGAATCTCATCTCTTCTGGAAGGTTTCCCAACTCATTGGCATACATCGCAGGCTTTGTAGTATTCCTTCACATCTTTGTGTAAAGTGGGTCACCAGAGGCCAACTCTAAGAACCTTCTGCGTTGTTTCTTTTCCTGCATAGTGTCCTCTTGCAATGCCTTCATGTGCTTCTGCCAGAATCATAGGTCTTTCTACCTCCATAACACATCTCCTCAGGATCTCCTCAGGTCCCATCTTATATGGCTGTCCAACTATGAGTGAAAAATCTGTAGCACGAATTACCAATTGTTTCTTCTGAATGAGTGTATATTTGCAAGGTGCCATTCCTGTAGATAGGAATTGGGCTATCTCTGCAAAGTGATCATCAACCTTTCTGATGGCCAACAACTGTGCATCCGGTAGTGTATCCTCCAGACTAGTAGGTTCCTCTCCATGCTCTAATCTAGGCAAGTGATTAGGTCCCTTGTTCATTCTCCCTGGCTTAACCACAATATCAAAATCATATTCCTGGAATAACATAATCCATATGCATATTCTTCCCCCAAACATTGGCTTGTTGAATAGGTATTTCAATGCAGAGTGATCAGTGAACATCTTAAAGTGTTCTCCCAAGAACTAGTGACAAAATTTCTGTAGCGCATACACCATGGCTAACCATTATCTTTTAGCGGTAGTGTAATTCATGCTACAGTTGGAGATCTAAGTAGAACAATGCATCTAAGTAGAACAGTGTAGTCTTTCAGGGTTTCCATCAATGCCAAAGGGGGAGATTTTTGGCATGTTTACAGGCAGAGTGTGCTTGTCATTGATGGCAAGAAAAACAATGACAATGACATGATTACATGCAAAATGTGCAATGATAGAAAATAGGAAATCAACAATGATAGCATTGGGAATGAAGAGACCATGAGAAATTGTTGTCTACAAGATCAGGAGGACTAGCACATGGCACATATTTGGATTTTCCAAAATGCGTGAGTTTTCAGAAGGAATCAAAGCTCAGGAGGAATAACGCAGAGTTGCACGCAAAGCACAAGTGTGCGCCAGGGCCAAGTGTGTGGAAGGATCAAAGGTCGAGGCATTTGACACTTAGAAATTATTCCAAGTTGGGGGGAAGCATAAGCTCAGGAGGAGGAGTGGCAATGGCCATTGGATCGAACACTGCGAAGAATCTGGACAATTAGATCAGATTCTAGACAGGAGGAACGAGTGCACAAGAGAGGAACATATCACATCCATTGGATCTGAGTGCAAAGGACCAACAACTCTTTGATCTAATGGATTTGTGAGGAGGTTAATGTTGGGGGAATCTCACTTAGGAAGAATTGGCAACTTGAAAGTTGAATTACCTGAAACCCAAAATCCAAAATGAATGTGGACCATTGGATCTAGAGACAATGCGATGACCATCAGATTGAATTAGTGGAAGGATAGGATAAGCAAGAGCTGAGATCCGAGATCACAATCACCCAAATATTCATCAACCATTGGATTGAATTAATTGAAGGGTAAGTTAAACATGGCTAAAGGGTTGAGAATCTAATTATCCAAATACCCGTCAGCAGTCAGATCAAACCTGAATTCCCATTAACCATCGAATTGTTTTTGAGTGGAAGGTTAGAAGAGATGCATCATAGACAGATTAGGCCATTCATCTAAGATCCTGATCCAATGAACATCATTTATTTAAGGTATAAATAAGTGAGGAGGTTAAGCTCTAGAGAAATCACTTCAAGAGTTTAAGTTTGAGATTTGAAATCTCCGAAGTTCGGAGACTCGGAGAGCCGAAATGAATCCTCGACCATCGAATCATCCGAAGTAAACTTCAGTCGTCAGATCACTCTAAAGTGGAAGGAAAAGATAAGATAGAAGAAGGGTGCGCTAATCTCAATAGTCGAGANGGGGTCTGAGATGGTGGTATTTTCGATGTGGGACCCTCATACATGTCACCTTTATATTAGCTTAGACCTGCCTTTGCTCATTACTTCTTACCACCTCATACCCCCTCTGAGTAAACCACCAAACCATTCATACATACCACCTCCGCATTCTGACGTCACACTCCACTACCTGCTACACGTCACACTCCACTACCGCGTTCTACCTCCACACCCCACTACACAACCTACACATCTCACCCACGTCATCGGACCACCTCAGCTAGGACATGTGGTAGACCACATCAACAAGGACACGTGGTAGTAATCTGCATACTTTGAGGGGAGGTAAAGTTTGATATTTGAGATTTTAGAAGTCCGGAGACCTGAAGGAGATCTCGATCATTGATCGAGACTCCCAAAGCCTAAAAGGAGAAATCAATCTCATCCATTGGTTTGGAGGGCCACATGTCACTTGGTCATTAAGACTAAGGATCGCATGTGTACAGAAAAAAGAAGACAGGAAAGGAAGATATATCAAAGCCATTGATCGAAGGAGCACTGTCAAGATCGTGAGATCGACGGTCTCATCGCATTGCGGGAATTGAAGATGTGTGAACTTTAAAAAGTTGAAGGCGGGCCGCAATCAAAACCATGGTTTTGGAGAAATGACACATGGAGGCTCGAGGTAAATTGCGGGGCGAAAATCAGTTTGTTCTAAACCACCTTTGGACGTGCCCGCAATTGCATGGTCACATGAGCTCAATGCCCAAGGTCATATTAGGAAATATATCTAGCGTTCAAAAGAACAAGTTCAGGAAGCGCCTTTTGAATAGGTATGTGGTCACCACCAATGGTCATATGAAGGAAGGGGTTTAGAAGCCAAAGAAGCCATAATTGACTGGTTGTAACTGCTAGAATGGAGTGATTGTATCTACCAGAGAATTCAAGGAGTTGCAGGGTGATCATCAAAGGAGATGAAGAGTCTTGAGGTAATGTCCAGTGGAATGAAGACTCATCATAGAGACAATTGACATATGGAAGAGAGTTGAGGACTATAACTGCTAGAGAAGCTAAAGAATCTCAGGATAACGACCACTGATGGAGAACAGACTCAGCATGATCGCCAGAGAGAACGAAGAGTTAGGTGTATGATCTGGCATAGGAATTGGCATGATAAATATATGCAGAACAAAGAAGAGATGGTTGCTACTATTGATAGTGATTCATGAGAGTAGAAGCAGGCTATGTACAACAACTGAAATGCACAGAAGAGGCATAGCGCATAGAATGGATGTTGGCACAGGGGCATACCTAGGGTTTAGCTCTACAACAATGCACCAATAAGACCTAACTACTCACCCTTTTGGAAACACTTATGAAGTGGATGCATTCTCACCCGAAGTAGCAATAGGGGGTTGCAAGACACAGGTGTCTACATCGAGAGAAAATGCAAGTGGATTCAAGGAAACAACACACAACAACCTAGTTATTCTTTATCTCCTTTAGTCTTACTACGTGAGCTATATCTTAGATCTAACACAATAATGCAATAATAGAATAACAGAAGTAAAGAACGCAACATCAACCATAGAGACACAAAATATACGTGGTTCACCCTCTCCCTAGGAATATGTCCACATAACTGCGTTTATTGATATTATATGAAAACATATAGTTCTATCTGCGCTCTTAGCTTGCAGATCTCTCTCTCTCTTCTCTTCTCTCCCCTCCCTATGCACCTAGCTGCAGGGTTGATCTTTGCACCTAGCTGAAGATCTTACAATACCAGAAGGCTCTCATGCTCAACACTACTCTCTCACACAACAATAATCACTCACTCACACAATAACAATGAACTCTTGACCAACTTAGCACCAACTTCAAACCAACAACGAACCCCTCTTCTCTCATTAGGTCCTTATTTATACATTAAAATGACTCACCCACAACCTTAGGATGAAACCTAGGTGTCAAAACCCTAAGTATCAAAATCCTAGGTGTCTAAAACCCTAGGTCAACTTGACCCGCATTTTCTAGGATTCACCCACCTGTCTTTCCTTATTTCCTGCAAGGTGCTCCAGAGCATCCAATGGTGGATTTCTCCACTTGCTAAGTTGTGCACGATCCATATTCCTTTCTTATCTATCTTCCTTGATATTCTCGTCCAATGATTCATTTTCCCTTACTTCGCTCCTTATTTTCTACTTCTTTGGCTACTTCGGCCTAATATCAATCAATGTGTCTTCCACGCAGCTCGGACTTCGTATTTTCTCTTCCTTCTTATTCCCTTTATTCCTTAATCCATAACCAAGGGCCAACATGCCCCCAACACTCACATGTGACTCATCCTGAGGCACTGCAAGAATGGAATTTTTGTTTCACTTCAACTTCAGACTGCATGGAGCAGCCTATGCTTTCTGTACTATCTCTCCCTACTGTGTGTAGACTAGATTTTCTATGTCTAGTACCAAGTTTCAACTATAGCTGGTACCTAGACCCTTCTCCTTCTGCTTTTACTGAGAGTTGTGAGGTAGCTGGTTGTCATAGTACAATTTCAACCTACTCCCATTCACCAAACCTTTCTTCCATTCTCCATTCAAAGTCTTCAATTGTGAAACAACTCCTTCTGTAACATAGGCAACCTCATATGGCCCCATCCAATGTGTCTTGAACTTCCCTGGATGCTTTGTGAACTTGTTTTCATATATCAATACTAGATCTCCTTGCTTAAATGCTTTCTTCTTTATGTGTCTGTCATGGTAGACCTTCTCATGTTCCTTTTATACCTACTGATGGAATCCTACAATAAACCTTTCTTCCTCTAGTTCAACCAACTGCGCGAGCCTCTCTTGAATAATGCCAGTGTCATCCATATCTGTAAACATTGCAATTATTAAGCTAGGAACTAAATATTCCATCGATACTACTTCTTCTAGACCATAAACCATCTTAAAGGGAGTCTGCATTGTTAGCTTCTTGCAAGTAGTTCTATAGGCCCATAACACTGCTGGTACTCTCAAATCCCAATCATCCCTACTCACACTGCGAATCTTCATCAGCGTGGTCTCCAAGATTTTATTGAAGGCTTCAACTATATCATTCGCTGGTGGGTGGTATGAAATGCTCTTCTAATGATGAACTACAAATTGTCGAGTCAGGGCTTCAATAGTCTTATTAATAAAATGTGTTCCCTGATCACTCATAAGGATCTTCGGGCATCAAAACCTGGTTATGATATCATCAAATATGAATTGAAAAACTGTAGTTGCACTACAGTCCTTAGATTCTCTTTCTTTTGCCCATCTGGTCAAGTACTATGTCGCGGTGATGATGTATCTTGCTCCTGTGCACTTTCCTGGTGGGTTTATAGGTCCCACGAAATCAATGGCCCATTTCTTAAATGCCTGTAATGTTAGCTGGTGTGCTAAAGGCATCTCATCTCTTCTAGAAGGTTTCCCAACTCGTTGGAATACATCATAGGCTTTGTAGTATTCCTTCGCATCTTTGTGTAAAGTGGGACACCAAAGGCAAGCTCTAAGAACCTTATGTGTTGTTGCTTTTCCCGCATAGTGTCATCCTGCGATGCCTTCATGTGATTTTGCCAGAATCAAAGGCCTTTCTTCCTCCATAATACATCTCCTCACGATCTCATTAGGTCCCATCTTATATACCTGCCCATCTATGAGTGAAAAATTTGCAACACAAACTACCAACCGTTTCTTTTGAATGAGTGTATATTCGCGAGATGCCATCCCTGTAGACATAAACTGGACTATCTCTGCAAAGTGATCATTAACCTTTTTGATGTCCAGTAACTGTGCATCCAATAGTGTATCCTCTATACTATTAGGTTCCTCTCCATTCTCTAATCTAGACCAGTGATCAGGTCCCTTGTTCATTCTCCCTGGCTTAACCACAATCTCAAAATCATATTCCTGGAATAGCATAATCCATATGCATATTCTTGCCCCCAACACTGGATTTTTGAATAGGTATTTCAATGCTGAGTGATCAATGAACATCTTGAAGTGTCCTCCCAACAAGTAGTGATGAAATTTCTGCAGCGCATACACCATGGCTAACCCTTCTCTTTCAGTAGTAGTGTAATTGATCTCAGTTGTAGAGAGATTCCTGCTAGCAAAGGCTAATGGATTATCAATATCTCTTTCTCCTGGTTGTGTGAGAAATTCTCCCAATGAAATAGAGGATGCATCAACATGCACATGAAATTCCTCACTCCAATCTGGGAAAACCAAAATAGGTGCAGTAACCATTTTCTATTTCAATGTGTCGAAGCTCTGCTGACATTCTTCTGTCCATTGAAACTGACAATCTTTCTTTAAAAACTTCTCCATGGGTGTTGTAATCTGTGCATATCCCTTGATGAAATTCCTGTAGTATCCAATATGTCCCAGCATAGTGCATAGCTTCCTAACTGAAGTAGGAGGGGGTAGATCAACAATAATGGCAATATTAGATGGATCTACCAACAACCCCTGCTTACACACTATATGGCCTAGAAACACTCTAAAGGGTGAAAAGAAGATGCACTTCTTCAGGTTCAGGGAAAGATGACATTGCCTGCACTTATCCAACATTAGTCTTAAACATTCAATATGATTTTGTAATAAGCTAAAAATAGTCCAATCATCAAAACAGGCTTCCAAAAATTTATGTAAAAGCTCCTTGAATGCTTCAACCATCACCCTAGAAAAGATGGCTGGTGCATTCTTCAATCCAAAAGGAATCACTGTTTACTGGTAGGATCCCCATTCTATTGTAAATGTGGCCTTATGGTGATCTTCCTTGGAAATCCTGATCTAGTGATAACCTAAAAATCCATCGGTGAAGGAGTAGACTTCCTATCCTCCCACATTATCTAACACTTCATCAGTAAATGGTGTAGGGAATGGATCATGTAGGAATGCATCATTCAGTATCCTCAAGTCTACACAAATTATGATCTCTCCTGTTTTCTTATCTTGAACCACCATAGGGGTAATCCATTCTGACTCTTCAATAGGTTTTATGATTCCAGCTTCCAACATTCTATCTGGCTCAATCTTGAATTTCTTCTTGTACTTGGGATTCAATATGTAGGGTCTTTGCTTGACTAGTCTTGCAACTGGTTTCAAGGGGATATTCATTTCTCCCATGGGCCCTTTAATTCCCTTCATGTCAGTGAAATTGGTTGGAAACAAGTCCTGGTATTCATGCAGTAGTTCGGTGATCTTATCAATAGTGGAATCATCCCAATAATCTCCAACGTTTACGAGCTTAGGGGCTTGCTCTATTCCCATGTTAACTTTCTTGATTTTGATTGGTTGTCCAATAAAAGGTAGTTCGAATCTTGGTCCTTCTATGTCTCTCTATCCTTCTATTTCTGCGATGTTCACATTCCTAGGATCATCATCTTCATCAACATTGATATTGTAACAACCTTGCAACTTTTGAAGAGGTGTAGTCCCTTCATCCTCCTCTTGCTCAATAGAGAGGTTAGGTACCTCCTCAAAGACTTTCTATCTTACAACCTATAAATATCAATCTACTATAGGGTATTGAATTTCAAATAAAATTGTAGCTACAAAGTTCTGAGTCATACTGTGCCAATCTGCAATGGTGAGGCACAATTCTTCTTGAAGATACCAATTGATAGGCATTGTATCCAAATTGTTAATGAATTTATGCACCCACTATTCCCGAGGATTGCTTCTCTAGGCCTCCTCACAACTTCACACATGGACCTTTAGACAACTCTAACCTGTGTATCGAAATTTGCATCCTTCGAGTTGTTCTGAAAAATGCACTGTCATCAAAGTGCGACATGGCACCCAATCCATGATGTTCCTCTTATATGTCCCCCACCATCTTGCTGGAGTTTCTTTCAAAGCTTCGTCCAGTGCCAAAAACCTTAGTTGTACTGGTACAACTTCTTCAAATTCTGATAAGAAATCTTCTAAATGATTTCAACCGTCAAAGGTGGGCCAATTACTTACTTTTGTTCCCATCTAGCAAACTTCCCTGGTCAATCTAGCACATCTCTACGCAGAAACTTCATACGTTTTGTTCTGCCAATTCTCGAGTGTTTCTTCTAAATTTGATCAGCATGTGCTATCACTTCGCCAACTTAAATTCCCATCTACTGTAGGATTAATGTAATCTTGTTGTCTTGCTTTCAATTTATATATATTATCAAGCTCGTATGTGTGGTCTTATTCTCTGATGGGTTTTGTATATCTGCAACCTTCATCAGGATCAAGAGGTGCAATGAACCTAAGGCCATCACCTTCAATTGTCATTCTTATTTTCTTTAAGTCAACCACAATAGAATTATTGAAAGCCCAATCAATTCCTAACAATGCAGGATAAGGAAAACTATCCTCAACTATCTCAATCACCTCGAAGTTCGCAAACATCCTTACCCCATTGATGTCCATAGGGACATGCTCCAGTCTCCCAAAGGAGCTTACTGCCTACTAATTGGCCATCCTGAGCCTGGTAGGGGAATACATCAACTTAGGTTTTCCCATGAGTGGCCAGGTCTGCTTCATCATAACATTGACTTCTGATCCTAAGTCGAGGACCACATAATCTATATCATAATCTCCAATCTGAGCATTAAGGTGTAGTTCCCTTTCCTTGTTTGTCCTTCTCTTTCTGGATACTTGATGTACTGCTCTGTTTAGCAGGGGATCTATCATGCCTATCTCATACTGTCTGATCAAATTTTGTAGCTCTTATATAGCTCTTTCATCCTTAATCAAATTAATGCAATCACATAAGAATTCCATGAGATTGCTTACCTCTTTTCCTTCTTTGGGAGAGGCAAACTGATCAAATGCCAGAGGCATTCCACATTCTCTCACTTCTGTCTATGTATTTGATGAAGAAGCCTGATCTCTTCCAAATTATTTTCTTTCCTCCTCAAATGTATTCTTTTCTTTCCTTGGATAAAAATCTTGTGTCTTCTCTATAGCTCTTCTGACCCTTGATTCTTTTATAGTCTTCCATAGGTTCACTCTTTATTCTCCTGTAACAATGCCTCCTCTAGTGATAACAATGACTCTCGGATCCTCTTCATGAGGTTCTACTAATATTAGTTGTACTTGTTGGTTTCCTCCTCGTCTCTCCTAAAGTTTGGCTAGCAAGACAATCTTCAATAACATGTTAAAATGAGTTGTAGTAGCTACAAGTGGTACAAGAGTTTTGACAGTCCCTTGCTAAGTGTCCTGGATATGCATAGTTATAACAAATGATCTAACCTTGACCTCGACCGATGCCTCCTCCTTGTCCTCTTCCTCTGAATCAACCACGAGGGTTGAAGTTTCCTCTTCCTGGAGAGTTAAACTATGTATTATTTCCTTCCTGTTGTACTTTCCCTTGAATCCTATATGTGTCTCTTGATCTTTCATGCAATAGGTCATAAGCCCTACAGTCCTTCTCATCATGCCCCACAAATTTATAGAATGTGTAGTAAAGATTTGTAGGTGTCTGGATATATTTTTGTAGGTAATAGCATTCACTAGGGTGATGCATATTTCTACATACCTTGCACCAAGGTAGGGTAATCTGCTTCAAAGGGCTCGGAGCTCCAGAGGCATAGTATTCATGAAATAGGGGACATTGCTCCTTGTCATGGCCCTCTGATTTGCATTTGATACACCATATATCTTCTCTTTTATCTTTTCCCTTTTCCTTCTTCATATCTTTGAACTGCTGTTATCGGATAAATCGGTAGGTGTGGACACTAAATAATTTCCCTAGATCCATCTGGATCTAGAACAAAACACACCAAAACATGACGCTTTCCTTAGGTTTTAAATATTGAATTTACTAACTAAAGAGGGATAGGTGACATACCATTTAAACACTGCTTCCTCTCGCTATCACCATCCTAGCTTCATTCCAATGCTCATACAAAGATGAACTTGCAAAAGAACGCAACCAACCAAAGTGATAGTAATAGCATAAACTCAATATAAACCTATGTATGCGATCAAGGAATCATACAATAAAACACAACAAGCTTTATAGGAAATAATCGTATTACTGTGTCATATTAAATGTGAAAGAGAGATTACAACTAAGGCCTTGATGTCATAAGGTCCCTTCCAACTGTCCTTCGTTCCCCACATACTTCTTTCTCCAAGAATTCTAAAAGCATAGATCTGATAATATTCACAATCTATCTTAACAAAGGAAAAACTCAGACACTCCAACCAAGCTAATAATTCCAAGCCAAATCCAACTTAGCCCTTCTCCATGAGAGCTCCTCTCCTTTTATAAGCTGAAGAGGATAAGGTGAGGAGGTTAGGATGATCCCACTAAATTATAAAAGCGAGTAAGATCCAAACCATTCAGATGCCACCTCACCATGGAAGTTTCTCCTTCTAGAAGATTCAAGAAAACACTCGTTTTTCCCATGTGTAAGCATTCTCGCACCCTGCCTATAGAGCAGACTGCGAAATCCTCGTGACCTAGATATGATGCAGCTTGCGAGAATTAGGCATTCTCGCACCTTGGCTATAATGCAGCCTGTGAACTTCCTTTTTTATAGGGTTTTTACAAAGGAAAATGCAACTTCTTTTCTCAGAAAAAGTTCTTCTCCCTTCTTTCTTCAGGAATTCAGGCCACTGACCCCTCTTAAGACTACATATAGGTTTACATCATTAATGGTCATAGGGATGATGAAAATAATGTGTAACAGAGAGCCCCCCAAAGTATGAAGTTAGAACAAAGTGATAGTTGAAATACTTTGTCGAGTGTGTGTAGGGAACAAGGAACAGTCGGTCGGAAACCTGCCAACAAACAAGGAAATATAGTACAATAATACATCATCACTGAGGTAGGAATTCCCATAGAATACAAATGATTCAGAGCATAAATGCCAACATGCAAAGATCCATGTCAAGTAAGACAAGGGCATGGCCACCAAACATACACTGTGAATCCATGCCATTATGAATCAAATCTGAACATAGCCACCAAAAATACACTGTGGATCTATGTGTTAAAGTTTCAAATTTGAACATAGCCACTAGACATACAATGTGGATATATGTAATATTACACTGAATATAATCCAACGCAACCTGGATTTGTCAGAAAATATCCAGGGTCTTCATCTCTGCCGCTCTATAGTACGAATCTAACCATGTGAATACATGTGCTGAAGTCGAACATGGTAGAAACCACTTGATTACCGGTCATTAGTGTATACCGTTAACAAGTGCGAGGGAAATCACCATTAATGTCAATGACTCCCAAGGTACACTAGTAAAATCCAGTGAATGTGAATAAATGAGTTGAAGTCAAACACTCGACGGAATCTCCTGATCAGGGGTCAATAATGAAAACCCACTGTCGAAAGTGAGGAAACCTGCCATTGAGGCATGCAAGTTCCAAGGTACCAATTAGTTTCTAAGTCTAATTCATGGATAATGATTTGAAGTCGACAGGAAAAGACTCGTCACAGGAGGCCCTTAATGTATCCCACATCAATGACTCGAAACAAGTAACAAGATTTGATGTCTGTCAAAGTAACAAGTGATTCAAGACTGACTCAGGGATGGCTGATGCAATAGAAGGCTTAAAGACTGCAGAAATGGCCGATGCAATAGAAGGATTTTTGGGTTGAACTTCATTTTGAACATATTGACGACACAACAATTGTCTTGGAAACACTGACTCAACAACAGGTATCACAGAACAATTTGTAATCTTATAAAGGAGTATGATCAGGAGACAAGTGGATTTTCCAACCTAGACACAAGGCAAGTGAAAGGATGTCATGTTCAAAAGTGACTCTTCCATGGAATACAAGATTAGACATATTTCTTTCACAATTTCCCCCCCCACCATTTCTGGTGAGTACCTCTTTATTTTTACGCAAGATTGAGGAGGATAACATATGCTTGTCAATTTAAGTTCATCATTTGGACGAGTCCCTCGGAGTATGTTTAACGAAACCTAGGAAGGAGTGGTTCAGTCCCATATAGGCCTTTCAATGTTTGTTTTATGAGTCCAAAGAAAGAAAACTCAAGGGTTTTTCATGTTTATAGAGTCTAAAAAACACTTAAAGAGAACTCTCTCAGTTCCTTTTTAGTAAAGTAGTCTGATGAGACCGAAAAAGAGATAAACTATCGCTCAACAGACGTTTTCTTCAAATACTTTAACGATTGTGAAAAGAACAAGGTCGCTCTGCAATCTTTTCGTGTTTAGAGAGTCTGAAAAGAGATTAAAGGGAACTCCAGTGGGTTCCTTTTTTGTATAACCTTTATGAGTCTAAAAAAGTGATAAAAGTATACTCGGTTACATTCTCACGTATTTACGAGCACAAGAAAGAACAAAGACTAAGCTCGGTAACTTATTCTCATGTATTTGCGAGCATGATAAATAACAAAGACTAAGCTCGGGATTGTTTTCATTTTTACGCAAGCTTTAAAACAAAACAAAACAATGCTTGGACCTGGTTTCATTTTTACAGAAGCTTGAACTAGAGGAAACTATGCTTGGACCTAGTTTCAGTTTCACACAAGCTCGAACCAGAGGAAACTATGCTTGGACCTGGTTTCAATTTTACACAAGCTTGAACTAGAGGAAACTATGCTTGATGTAAGTGGTTTCATTTTTAGACAATCTTGAACCATAGAAAACTATGCTTGGACTTCCCAACGCATAACACATGGATGGTTGGTACTTAGCTCCCAGCTTAAGAAGCTGGCAGCTCAACTTCAGCATTAAGTCCAGAGGCTCAGACAAAAGCTCCCCAAGCTTTGTTTCATCCAACTGCAAAGGAAAATGAAATGAAGCTTTAAATACTAGACAAAGGACTTGAATCAAATAGAGAGGGGGAAAAACTATTTCATTTTTTAACGAGCTTGGCATAGAAACAAGAACTATGCTCATAACCTTTGTTTCATTTTTTAACGAGGTTTCCATAGAGACGAAAAAAATGTCCTCATAAGTGGTTTCATTTTTTAATGAGCTTGAAATAAAAAAACCATGCTCAAAGACCTCTGTTTCATTTTTTAACAAGGTTGCCTCAGAGACGAAAAAACTATCCTCGAAGTCTCTCTTCTTGATCATGGATTCCAAGAGGACAATGCTCTCGAATGACACCATGTCAAGGGACAAAAATTGGTCATGGCTTCCAAGAGGTCTTCACTGGAAGGAAGAAACACACTCTGGAAGGACACCATGTCGAGGGTCATGACAGGAGTAAAGATATCATGCTATAACAACCCTATCGAAGAGATCACCATGTCAATGTAAGACCCTGTTTCCCCCAATCTGTAAAAATAACTATACTGGCCAAGAACTATGGCAAACTCAAAGATTGTGAATGTTTGATTTAATAGACCTTTGTATGAAAGGTCCAAGGAATGTAAATGATGTATGAATATATGTTGCATGACTACTGAGGGAGGGGATGTGCTGAAAAGAGACCACGATGGATGATGAGAGGTGGTGGAAGGGGCCAGGAGTGGCTGCGTTAACTTGCACTAGACCAAAACCGTACTGGTTTGTACATGCTCAGGAAAACCAAATCTCACTCTCAGACCCTGAAATGAATTACCTGCCAGGATGGTAGGTGGGGAGGCTCCTCAAGAGTAAATGAGGGGATGGGGCGAACTGCCCNACATGCGATAGAAATCGTGGAAGGAGAACTAGAGGAACTCTGGGAAATATAGTGAGTCATGAGCAGAGGAGAAGGAGAGTAACCTTCGTCCTGGACTTTTGATGAGCAGAAAGTGAGAGACTGAGTCTCAAAGCATTGTGGTCTAGCTCGGGGGTGGCTAGTGGTAAATCCGTTGGGAGTTGCTGAGCCTACAGTTGGGTGGAAATGAGCACCCCTCTCAGCAGTCATGCCATACTTGGTGTTCTTTCTGATAAGTGTTTACATCTCGCATATTGAATTAAATATAATGGATGCATGCTCATGTTTGTGCACTTATAAATGATTGATTTATGTATAGAAGTGGTTCCCTAGTGTTCCGATCAACAACAATGAATGCGTGCTTATACTTAAATGACCAAAATTGATTTATGTATGGAATGTATAAGTTCATATTCAAGCTCATTCCCTGGAGAGTTACCCCATGTACATGACCCATGATATGCCTTGGTTTGTTTTCTTGAAGGTGCCTCCTTCCGCAAAGCTCCATCATATTCCGGAGCTGGAGTGAGTTCTTGAAGGGACTATCATTTTAAGTAAATATGTAATCTTACCTCACCCCTATCACAGAGTTCATAGCTCGTTATCCTAAGAAGACCTTTCAGTCATGTCCCCAAGCCTGGTGATAATTACCCAAGAATCCATTGAAGTATTTTATGGCCTAAGTTTGGAAACCTTGCACCAGAAAGAATGGTTCCCTCAGATGTTGGTGTTTCGGCGTTTTGACACCCAGGATACCCAAGGGAAAGTTCCCTTGTACTTTCCAGTCATGAAATCGCAAAGTATGAAACCCCAAAAAGGTCTAGCATGGATAAGTCTTAGTGTTTCGGCAACTGGGAAACCCA
>SNQJ01S0194097.1:0-17682 GCA_010110895.2 Picea sitchensis
GGAATAATAAGGGGTTTTATACATATCATGGGGCTTTTTGTAGGTATTAACATGTTGCATCCAGTAGTGTTATAACCCTAAATTGCACCATACATGCATACCTGGCATCTGGCCCTCTTACTTGCTATTTTTGCCAAGCCATCACAGAGAAACTCTTCTTAAAAACACTATTTTTGAATATGTACATGCCCTGCACCACTAATTCCCATGCACACACACCTTCTGCACCACAAAAAACCGCATTCATATGCTAGTTGCACCATTACAGCCCGCGTATACCCACAAATGTTGCAAAAATTAAAAAGTTGCAAGGAATTTGTTGAGATTATGGGCTATTGGGTAGTTTTCCAACCAATTGACCACCTATAGCCCGTCACCCAACCGAATAACCATCCTTTTGTCGTATAAAAGGATTTTTTGGGGTCTCATTCCACATCCACACATAATAATAGTGAAACTTTGCCTGTTTCACATCCCCTCTTTGCCCCATTAAATTGCAGCCACCTTGTAAGATTTGCATCAGAATTGCCCAATTTTTCCTTTTTCCTCTGTCATAAAGCCATTCCATTTCCCTTGAAGAGGTTTGAGAGGAGAAAGATACGTGGAAGTGCAATTGGAGCTTGGTGAAGAGTATCCTGGACCAGGTTCGTGGAGCAATCGTCGATCTCATTGTAAGTAAACTTTGTGATATCAATAAAAGGAATACTTTTTTTGTCCCGAAATATGATGTGTCTAATATTTATTTTGGTTTATGATTTATGCTGACATCTAACCCATAAGTTATATATGAGATGCATGTGTGTAGTTCATTGTTTGTCTATTTGTGCATGCAGGTTAGCCTTGGGAGAAGGCTTGTAGCTAGTAGAGCTATCGAACGCGAGAGGATCGACACCGAATGCAGAGTTTAAGGTAGACTTACCAGATATTTTCACTTTGTATTTCGTGTATGATTGTGGGGTATATTTGGGGTAGTCTAAAGAGTAGGAGACTTTTAGACGGTTAGATATTTCTACATGTTGAACCCTAGTATAGTCCATAGGGGGGTTTTCCTGCTATAGCATAAATGGAAATCATACTGGGGAAACCTCTACGGTTTTATGGGATTTTTGGGTGTTTAATTGGTTTGATTACCTTTTGAGTTTATTTTTGAGTCTGTTGAGTCTTTAAGGGATTTTGGTCACCTGTTGGTGCCATACCAATTCTCCTTGCCTTGTCAGCATTCCTGTTTGTTTTCTTTTTTGAGAAGTTATAAAGGTGTACACGGCCTGCAGTTGGCCTGGATGAGTACATACACACCCTACCTCATAGACAACCCATGTACATATGCAGGCTGATTTGGTGTCAGTTGCGTTCTGTGTCAAGAAATTTTTTATTAAAGAAGAGGCAGTCAACCTCTTCCCTGACTGAAGTCTAACTTATAAGGGGTTTCTTTTTCAATTACAATGTCTCTTTTTTTACAGTTGAAGCATGGGTTTGATGTTAGTTTGATTATCTTGTTAAAAGATTTCTTGTGTTTTTTCGAAAGGGTTTCTAGGTGAGTCTTTGAGTTTTGTGATAAGTCTGTTTGGTGTCTTCAGTGACTCCCTCCAATCCGTAGTGGGCCAGAGGTCAGTCTCAGTCTTGTATTTTCTTTTTACTTCTTTCCCTTTCATTTTCTTTAAAGAAAAGAAAAAAAAAATTATTTCAAGTTTCTTGTTTGAAGCATAAAAACGAAGTAAAAAAGATTTCATTTCTTTGTTTGGTTAAGTAGTTGGATTAGTTACTTTGTTTATCAGGAAAAGAGTTATTTTCGTAAGTTATTTATTGATTTCTTAGGAAATTAAGAAGCTCGTAGTCGAGCAAAATTTTGTTTTGATTTTCCTTTTCAAAGAACTTAGAAAAAAAAGTAGTTACGAAAAATTGGTTAAAGAGTTAGTTGAAAATCATTATTGTCAATTAGAAGTAATTTTTCTTTCAACATTCGTTTGTTTCTCCTTCTTTGTCTCCCATTCACACCACTAGTTTCATTTTTGTTTCCTTTGACTTAAAACAAGCCATTTAAAATTAAAATTGGCTAGACTTTATGTTTTGTAGGGTCAATCAACTAGTCTAGGCTAGAGCCTTGATTTAGGTTGGAGAGGAAACTCTTCAAGGCCTACAAAAAAACATACAAGTTTGAGCTAGGGAGTGTAAAATGTCCAGTAAACATGAAATTTATTTGGGACCCCCTCTAACACAGGGGATAAACATGAGGTTGCGTGCGGAAAGGTAGTGGAGATAACCCCTCCAAAGTCGGACCAAGCGTAGTGGGGACCACATATAGAGGACTTGTCGTGGGATTCTGTCGGTCGTATTTTCCATAGATATTCGTGGATCTCAAATCCGTTCGAGGTCCTCAGCTGTCTTCTATAACACTTTCTTTTGATACCCTTGGTAGGTTTCAGGCTTGATACCTTGATCATTGTGGTCCACCCGACTATCGACTGTACCCGCCTGGTGATTGTTCGTGAGCTGGCAACCTAGTTTCCTTTATTATAGTGACTTACACAGGTGACTGCGGGGGTATACCATGGTACCTAGGATAGACATTGGGACACACTTTTCAGAGTTTACCCAGAGGGTTCTTCAGTGTTCGATTTGCACTTGCACCGGTAAGTTTCTATAGTGTTGGCTGGTGTAACTATTCTTCCAACTAGTTAGTGGTTTCCTTACTTTATCTTGTAGGAACTTTTCTAGTTTGTGCTTGTTTCAAAACGTTAGTGAAAGCCTTACTGTGTCATTGATATTTTCACAAAGTGGAGGATCAGGAACTCCACCGATCATGAAGGATTCAGGGCCTACAACCGGTTGCATTGGAGCCACTCCCACCACCGTTACGACGAACAGTTGACCATCAAGGGTCATACGAAGTGACCAAGCCATAGGAAACTGTACCCGACCCTTCCCTGAGAAGAGAACACTCGAATTTGGAGGAACCCATTGTTATCAACCTTGACACGGAAGCTCTTGGGCCTTTTAACCCTCCAATCACTGACTTGTCAGCGCCAATCGTTGTACAGGTTGTCCCTCCGCGGATAACACATCACGAGCATCAGATAAGCCTGCAAGAAGCTATGGAAGCAAATGTTGCTACTTCTTTTAGGAGTCCTCATACTCCCACAACGAATGTTACCACTGGGGGAATTCTTCCTCCTAACCCACCTTCGCCGGTCTTGACCACCATGGTCTCGACCGCCTCTACTTCGAGTAGTGGTCTGATGCCACCGTTGGCAGTGACCACTACTCCGTTCACCTAGAGTGCGATGGGTCCTCTATTTTTGTATGGGATGCCCAACTTTGATATGAACTCTGTCCTCACCTACTCCACCCTACAGACCATCGGTATGAGGGAAGGGATCTCAAATGCTCCTTTGAAAGGATCCATGGGTGTCACCTCAGCCCCCTATAATGCCATCCGTTATAGCGGGGGTCATATACCTCCTTCGTCCCCTTCGCTCAGCAGTTCTCCCTAGCAACCTGTTGGGTCGAACATGAACTACAACTTGTTTGGAGCAGGCAGTATAGGACCTTATTCCTATACCACACCGGTGGGTTCAATTCCATTCTCTTTGTTCGATGCATTTGGAAATAATTCCTTTTCATTAGCTGTCGTCTTGGTTAGGAGAAACCCTAGTTTTGGGCAACAAAATTCTGTGCAGGGTACTATTCCTACATAGGGGGAAAACATAAGAGTCTTATCTTCACAAGGACTATGTAATCTATGGTAGGGATCAATTCCCTTGTCATGGATGTCGACTGGGGGCTACCTCTTCCATTCTCAATGGAACCCCAGGCAAGGCTTAGTACCTATGCTTGTCGGATCGACAGGAGGCAACCCTTTCCAAAATATTTGGAACACGACAAAGGGAGAAATCCCTTCTTAACCCTCAATGTCCAATTACGGGAGTCAGTCGATGATGTCCCAACAAACACAGTATGCATTCGTTGGCCAAGGCCATGGCTTTTACCAGAACCCTCATCAACAGCCTAACTTTTCCTGGCAACTTGGTGCCAGTCAAATTCCAGGCTCCTTTCCTCCGGTACATAGTCAAAAACCCAAACTTTCATTTCTGGCAACATTACATTTTCCAGACTTGTCAAGATTGTTAAACGACCCAATCTGTCACAATCCGCTTTGGCCTCCCATTCCGATCAAGTTTCCTTCGGACATTCCAAAGTTTGAAGGTAAGCCTAACGAAGATCCAAGCGATCATGTGACCATGTTTCACCTATGGTTCTCGTTTAAATTGTTGTGAGATGACTCTGTACAGTTGCATTTGTTTCAACGCACTCTTATCGGGAGTGACGCAAAATGGTACATCGAGGTCGACCGCTCAAGATACTCTACTTTTGGCGAGTTGGCCATGGTTTTCCTAAACCATTTTTAACTACCTATGAGATACGATGTTGGCACTAAATTTCTGGCCAACTTTGAGCAAACAAAGGCTGATCATATCTCGGATCACATCTAGGAATGGTGACGTCAGAAGAGTTTGATAAAAGTACCAGTCCCACTGTATTTTTTGTTGGAGTGGTTCCTTAAGTCTTTGGTACCCTAATTATCCAAGGACGTTGCAATGTCGGGAGTGTTTTCCAAAGAAGAGGCAATAATGAGAGCTCAACAACTAGAATTGATATACTCTCAGTATGGTTTAATTTATGAGGTTTTTCTAGACGCGTCACGGTCCATTATTGACAAGACTAGACACAAGTTTGGACCACATGCCGATGGTATCATTGGTTCAGCACAAGCAAATCCCAACGATTAGTTGTCAAATCAATTGCAACAATTGTCGATACAGTAGACATCGACCAACCAAAAATCTATTTCGGTTTCTCCCCCTACTCAAAATCGGATGTACACAACGTGCAATCGACGAACTCGAAGGCCAACTAGCAGCCTAACAGAAAGAAAAAATAGAGAAACAAGAAGGGTAAGGGGGATAAGAAACCCACCAACAATTTTGGTGGGGGAAACAAAGAAAAGAAGAAGTCAAAGTATCCTTGTAACCTATGTACAGAAGACCATCTGACTCACCTGTGCCCTCAGCTTGCAGAGGCCCAAAATTTATTGGCACAACAACAACGTGATGTGTTAACAAACCCATTTCCTCATGGGAAAAATTTAACTCAAGACTCTTCGAGCATGGATGGGGGCAGTTAGGGACCCCCTCTGTCTTCTATTAATCCTTCGTCCATGAATGTGTATATGATGAAAGGTGATGCCTACATAGAGACTAGATTGCATGATTACAAAATGCCATAATCTAGTGAAAAGGGAAAAGAATCCTTAAACCCATTTGGTCCTTTCCAGATTGAGAAGATGATGGGCGAAATGATGACACACATCCCAAAAGGGGCATTCAAGAAAGCTTCCCACAATACGAATGCAAGGGCCGCCCATAACTACTCTATGGTGGAGGATTTGTCACAACCCCCTTGCACAATGTCTGTTTTGGAGGACCTCCAGAGATGCCCTCCACAAAGAAAGGCTCTATTATCCACTTTGGGATCTGATGAGACCTATAATATGGGAGATATCATGTTTGATATGACCGAATTAAAACTTCGTCTCCCCTATCATGTGGCATTTTAGATAGTAGTGTCTTACACCACAAAAATTTTTACCCAGAATATTTTTCGCATGGTGGTTGATGAGGGCACCTCGACTTGCATGATGTCATTGGCATGTTGGAAGGCCATTGGCCAACCCATTTTGTCTCCATCACCTACTCTTCTTACTACTTTCGATGGTAGTTCTTTCAGACCATATGGGATCATTCCTTCTTTCATCATGCAGCTAGGAGGAAATACCATGTGTGTCGAGGTTGAAGTGGTTGATGCACCTCTCGACTACAATATCTTGTTAGGAAGGAGTTGGACCTATGCTATGCATGCAGTGGTCACCACAATTTTTGAGGTCTTTTTGTTTCCACACGAGGGTCGGATCGTGACCATTGATTAGTTTTCCTTCTCTAGGCCTGACGCTTCATCGGGGGCATCCACGGTCCCGATGATTGATAACCCTCAACCCGACATCGTCAACATAGGGGTTGGTTTATGCCCACCTTTCATGGGTACTTTCATTTACTTGCCTCCTTCCGATGATGTCAAGGTTATATCGGTTGTCCCCGACCAGCCTAGGGCCGAAATTTTTCAAGTGTCGTCATTCCATATGACTTACTTTAATGATCCATGGATTCTTCCTTCCCCATCGTCCACGTTGGAAGGGACATGGCATCATGGCATGGCCATGCCCTTGTCCACAACAGAAGTTGCGTACTCTATAGTCCAGCAAGCTTCCGCCGACCCCAATCCGACTCTCGTGCAGGAGTTAGATCCATTTCTTGAGCTTATTTGGGCTCAAGGTTCCGTCACCAATACTAATTCTTTAGACTTGGTATTTCCCTCAAACGAGGCGATTATTGAGGCAATGATTGGTCCGAACAGACCCTGGGATGGTCTCCATCACATATATTATTTTCTCCCAGAGTTGAGAAGAATAGAGGCAGGTGAATTCACATTGACTATGACTGGAGATAGGTCTTGTCCTATCAATCCTTTGGCTACGCACGCAGTTTATGCCGAAGATAATATGGAAACTATCGCTAAAATGATACCTATTGATATCTCCAGAACCCATGGCATCGTGGAGAATGTCTTCATCGGAGCGGAATGCTCTCCCGAGGAGATTTGAATCTACATGGATTTATTTAAATAATTTCGTGATGTTTTTGCCTAGTCTTACGAGGAAATACCAGGCATCGATCCAAGAATCGTCAAACATGAGATTACGACGTATCCTAAAGCTAAGACGGTCTAGCAGAAGCTTCGTCCAGTTAATTCTAAGAAAACAACAACTATTAAGACTGAAGTAGAGAAACTGCTCAAAGTCGGTTTCATCTACCCCATTCAGTTGAACCAATGGGTGTCAAACCCCGTTCCGGTTAAAAAAAAGCAGAGAACGATTCGCTTATGTATGGGCTTCTGTGATTTGAACAAGGCTTGTCCAAAGGATAATTTCCCCACCCCGTTCATTAACCAGATTATCGATGAATGCACAGGCTGTGAGGTATTTTCTTTCATGGATGGTTTTTCGAGATACAATTAGATACAGATCAAGCCCCAAGACCAACACAAAACCACTTTTATTTGTCCATGGGGCACATTCACTTATCAGAAGATGCCTTTTGGCGTGAAAAATGTTGGAGCCACTTTTCAGTGGGTCATGTCTTTTGCTTTCCATGACCTAAGACACATAGTTGAGGCTTATCTTGATGATTTAGAATCACGATCTTGTAAGAGATTTGATCATCCCACACACCTCTAACTTATCTTTGAACAATGCTGCTTCTATGGGATTTTCTTGAATCCAAACAATTGCAATTTCTGCATAACGTTGGGTCATCTTCTAGGTTTCATAGTTTCAAAAATAGGGATCATGGCCAATCCTCTAAAGGTCGAGGCGATAGTTCAATTTCCTCCCCCATGCGTAGTCCCTCAACTTCAGAGCTTATAGGGGAAAGCGAACTTTTTATGGTGTTTCATTGCAAACTATCCCGAGATCACAAAAGGGTTCATGCATTTACTGAAAAAGGGAGTCCCTTTCCATTGGGATGAATCTGCTCAATGTTATTTCGAAGCATTGAAACATGCCCTTACATCTTCCCCTCTGCTTCGACCACCCAACTATAATAATGATTTCTTATTGTACCTTGTCATTGTAGATTCGACCATCGGTATAGTCTTGGTTCAAGAGGACGATCTGCTTGAAGAGCATGTGATTTATTACCTAAGTTGAGGCTTGGTTGGACCAGAACTCAACTACTCCCATGTTGAGAAGCTAGCGTTGGCAGTAGTGCATGCTGTTCAGTGGTTCCGTCACTATATCCTGCTTCGCAAGACCACCGTCATTGCAATTGTGAGTCTATTCCAATACGTGTTGTCATGACGTGTAATCGGCAGAAAGATCAGTAGATGGATAGTTATCCTCCAGGAATTTGACTTGGATTTTGTTTCGACGAAATCCAAAAAGTCGTTGGTCTTTGCGGAACTCATCTCGGAACTTCCGGTCAAGTCAGGTGATGTTATGCCCGAAGAGTCGCCTATTAAAGGAGATCTTTTTCTGATCGCATCTTCAAACCCTTGGTATGGAGATATACTAGTCTATCTCCAGACTTTGAAGTTCCTTGCCTCTGCTTCTCGTGATGATCGTTGACGTATACGCCATCAGGAAAAAAACTATCTCATACTCGATGACACTTTGTATCATCGAGGTGTATATTGCATCCTTCGTCAATGCCTCACTCATGAAGAAGCAAAACTCATGCTTAACGACTACCACACTGTAGTATGTGGTGGTCATTTATCTCATTTGAAAACAACCCAAAAGATTCTATGAGCCAATTATTTCTCACCTACGTTAATCAAGAATTGTGTCGAGTCGGTCAAGAAGTGCCACCCGTGTAATATATTCTCTCGGAAGATGAGGGCACATCTCACTCCCATGTTTCCTGTCATTACTGTTGGTCCCTTCACCAAGTGGGGGATTGATTATACTACATTCCACCGAGATTCTGTGAGGGGGCATCGTTATATCATTGTAGCGGTAGACTACTTCACAAAGTGGGTCAAGGCTATGCCAACGTTCAATAATGATGGAGACACAACAACTCTCTTTCAGTTTAACCAGATAATAGCAAGGTTCAGCATCCCAAGGGAGATTATCACGGACCATGGCAGTCACTTTCAGAATAAAATGATGTCTGAGTTAATGTCAAAGATTGGCCTGAGGCAAGAGAATTCATCACCCTACTACGCACAAGCGAATGGTCAGGTGGAAGCTGTGAATAAGTCCCTCAAGACTATTCTACAGTGAACGATTAATTCTGCCAAGTAAAATTGGCATTTGATGTTGTACTTGACATTATGGGCCTACTGAATGTTTGTTAATACTACAACTGGTTTCTCACCCTTTCAACACATTTACGGGCTAGAAGAAGTCTTACCTATAGAGTGCCAGATCCCGTCTCTAAAGTTGGTAATACAGTTATTTCGGGACACTTCACCACTTGAAGAGCATTTATTATATCTCGAGCATCTTGATGAGTAGCGTCAAGATGCAACCTTGGCTGATGATTCTCACAAACAAAGAGTCAAGTGTCATTATGATCGGTCTATTTGTCCTCAGATTTTCTCCGAAGGAGACCTTGCCCTAGTCTATGACCAAGATAAGGATCCCCTAGGGGCAGGTAAGTTCAAACCCATGTGGTTCGGACATTTCAACGTGAAGGAGGTTCTAAAGAAGGGTGCTTATCATCTGGTGGAATTTGAGGGAAATTCTTTGGAGGAGCCTAGAAATAGGCTCTACCTCAATAAGTATTACTCATAGGTTGGTCTCCTTGGGTGACTTCTTGTACATATGTATAGTTTTTATACAGTTATTTTTTTTCTTTTGTTGTTTTATGGACGTGTCGATATTGATGTCATGTTTTTCACTGTGGCAGATGTCAAGTGAATTAGAGGTGTTCGTTGGGTTCACAGACAGTGGTAGATGACACACTCAGAGGCTTGCTTCTATATCTTGGGTGATTTTCACACCTTAAGGCCAGTTGTTATCTTTTGGAGGTATCTTTTTAGGTGATGCCACAAACAATGTCACCGAATACAGTGCAGTAATAGAGTTTCTTCGTGATGCTCTGTTGCATGGTATATCTTACCTCCGAGTCTACTTAGATGCTCAGCTGGTTGTGCCCAGTTAAATGGGGTTTACCACATTTATGATCCTACTCTACATCGATGATTCCTTAGGGTACATCTTTTAGAACGTTGCTTTGATTACACCACGTATATCCATGCTCCTAGGAGATTAAATCAAATAATAGATACTCTAGCTAACCATGTATTAGATTGGCATATTGCACACACGTAAGAAAAAGTACAAACATACACATGTAAATACATTTGTAAATAAATGTAATCCATAAGACATAAAATATGTAAATATGAATATATATATATATATATCAAAAGTCTCAGAGTACATAGGTGGGCGCAAGCGCCTCAAAAATACATATCTAGTATACGTCACGGGGCTTATGCCCTAAAAAATATACAAAAAGTGCCCTCGACACGTAAGTGGTCCACCCTAGCTAAGCACGGGGCATGTTGGCCCTACCATAGTGAACAAAAAAGTTTTCCAAACGCTAAAAGAGTTGGACCCAGGTCCGTGGAACCCCAACTACGTAAGGTTGTATCGATGACGAGAGATCCTCAATCTCAGCCAGGGGAACAACACGAGTGAGCGCGGTGAGGTTCCGCTCCACCTGTCTAAATACTTTCTCAGCCTCTTCAACTGGAGGTACCCCTGCTGCTATTGTTTCTGGTCCGACGACTGCAGATGGTACTGCCTCTGGTCGAGGATGTCCCCTGGTCCTTGTGAAATATGCTGGACACACTGGTCCCACATGTGTACATAACAGATACATAGTTGTCAAATACTCTGATACACATAAAAATGATATATATATANCTATCGCCAGAATATTTCGTGCCCACCAGTCAAAAAAGGTGTCTTCAAAGGCCTTTATGGTCCTCCCTCCCCCCTGTCGCAATAACAACGCTGCCCATCTACACACTGCTGGGGTGGAGGCCACATTCCCTCGCACTGTCTCTCGTGGACTGAGACTGGGTACCCTCTCAAAGAAGAATGAGCATAGAATGGTCCCAAATCCAAAGTTCTTATTGCTCCACCCGCGACATTCGGTGAGTTGTTTCTTCATGCAATCTAGAATGGTCGTGCTCCAGTCAAATATTTGTGCATTTAAGCAATGTATCGCACAATGCATGTGCGCTCGAGAGGCCTGATGTAAAGGCGCGAATCCAGTGATCCACCCAATGAGTAAAAATATCACTTTTAGTGATAGGTTGGTGATCTTATGGATTGGCACCTGAGAACCTACTTTCTCAGTGCTAGCCTTGCAATGTAGTCCGTTCAACTCGGCAATATTATGTGGCCCAGGGGGAAATGCATGCAATTTGACAGGTTCCCTTCTCCTCGAGAGGATAGTTAGAAAGTAAATGTCTTCAGTAGTTGGAGTCAATGACTGCCCCTCGAGCATAAACACCTCAACGTCGGGGTGCCAATAATCTACTAAGGAATTCAATAGTCTAGGTTGTGCCCTCATGAATGGACACTGAAAGAACTTCCACAAACCACATTATCTCAATGCGGCCATAGTTGTAGGTTCCTCATCGACCAAGATATCAATGTCTTCATGATCCCTCTCTCTCCAGTGGACATACATCATGTTACATGACAAATTCAAAGGGGATTTAACGTTTTTCTTGAGTTTCTTATTGAATGTTACAATCTACTTCGATTTTGGGTTTGGTTAACTTTTTGAGAGATGGGTCACTTAAAAGGTTCTTTGGTAAAAGGCGTTTTTTCCAACTTTTTGCATTTAAGTTAGGATTCCACCTCCACTTTCTGCATCTCTTTGTCTTTTCTTCTTTTCCATAGGATCAATCCCACCGAATTGTAACACATAACTGTCATTTCTTCTTTAGAAGTGTTGTAATTTAGTGGTAGAGCCTACCTCTACATGGATGCCCTAGTTAGATCCTCATTGCTTTTGGCATCCATGCCATTGTTAATGACTTTAGGCTCAAGATTTCATTTAGTCTTATCTCGATTATGAGTTTGAGCCTCATTTGCATGATGCATCATCATTCTTGACCTCACCCTTGGGACTCCCAAACAAAAAATGAGTCTTTTTTAAGCCCTTTTCAAACTCTATAAACATGAAAAGATTGTCGAGTGATCTTGTTGTCCTTCACACTCACCAAATTAAAACTTGAAGGCACGTCTGTCCGACGGTAGTTTACCCCTTTTTCAGTCCAGATGGTCAATTTTATGAACAAAGGTATGCTCTAGGAACTTCGGTTCACTAGAAGAGTATTCTCAGGTATAAGTTTAACCCTTTTCCGGGCCCGAGGGACTAAATTTATGAAAAATCAATCCCCACGGAGTCCATAGTTAAGATCTTTTCAAACTCCCTAAAATTGAAAAGATTGTCAAGTGACCTTGTTCCTTCAGACTCGTTAAATTGGTCCAAAAGAACATCCCTTATGGAGTCCAAAGTTAAGCTCTTTTCAGACTCCTTAAAATTGAAAATATCGTTGAGTGAACTTGGTCTTTCACACTCGTTAAATTGGTTCAGAAAAACATCTACTGGCATGAGTTTCCCCTTTTTTTGGCCTATAGATTAAGGAGGAAAAAGGTACACCTCGGGAGATTCTTCTCGCCAGGAGATTTCTCCTAAGTAGATTTTATACTTTTTCGGGCTAAGGAGACTAAATCTAGAAAAAGGTTGTGAGTCCATAGCTAAGCTCTTTTCAGACTTCTTAAAATTGAAAAGATTGCTGAGTGATCTTGTCTTTGTCACACTCGCTAAAATGATTTTGAATAGATGTCTTTTTGGTGCTAGTTTACCCCTTTTTCGAACCGACTAGACTACTTTCGAAAAAGGTACCCCAAAGGAGTCTTCTTTTATTCTTTTTCAGACTCTCTAAAAATGAAAAATCATCAATCTTACCTTCTCTGGGCTCATTAAAACAAACATTGAAGGGGTTTTTTGTGTCTTATCAATCACATTTGCATCTCTGCATATTTGTTCTAATGTAGGCTCCATGTTGCTCTCAACTGAACCATTTGAAGCATGCCTTATACACAAGCGTTATAGCACTTTGTTTCTGCGTCTTGACACCTTGACCCATGGAGGAATTTTCCTGAGTGTCCTTTTCCCACACACGTCTCCTTGCTCTAAGTAATAGTGTGTTCCTTGCACTTGGAACTAGTATGCTTGCGACACTCGTTCCTTCTTTGTAACGTAGCATTCTTTTATTCTTTTTCAAAGCTCTTCAACAATATTGAAAAAGACAAAAAAATCAAATATACCCCAAAAAGAGGATGGGAAATATATTTTATTTTATGGCAGCACAATGAGTCGTCGTTTGAAAAAGCACATCCTTTTGTTTGTTCGTCAAGATTTGGGATTTAATATGACCTTAGGAAACTGTTCTCGCTACATAGAGTCATGTCCTCCTCCGTTTGGTTATCCTTCCAAACACATGGAGAGTTTTCGTTGCCTCCTGCATTGTGAACTTATGTCAATGTCATGCTGCATGAGTCTTATCATTTGTCATGCTATTGTCCAGGGGAAGTTTTACCCAACTTGAGTTGGCCATTCTGCAGTTTGTCTCTTGACCTCATGCCTGACCATCCCAAAAGTTCAATCAAGTCTTTGTTTGAAATCAATGAAGTTCTCTCCCTGATCATCAAGATCCTCTTGTATGTTCCCGACAAGCTGTCGAAGACCTCTGGGTAGTGAAGTCGTACACTCAAATTACACTCCTACCCGATTTTTGAATATTTTGAATTTGTTTCTTGAGCTCTGAAAGCCTCATCTCCAGCCATCGGGCATCACTGGCTTCTTGGAGATGGATACTATACATGTATATCTTTGATTTTGAGATGTAGATTTGGTGTATATTGCTCGTGGCTACACTTTATATAGTTTTATGACATGGATCTGCAGTGTATTTGATTGGCATCCATGATTCATTTCATCCCAAGGATGGGTATGCCTACCTCGGTGAGACAATTATTATTTTGCAGATGGCACCTCCCGAACTCTGGTCCCGGTCTCACTCCCTTCGTACATTAGTGAATATTTGTAATGTATTTCAGCCATCAGATACTCTTTTGACCTTACACATTAGGGGGAATCTATTATAACCCTAAATTTCACCATACATGCATTCCTGGCATCTGGCCCTCTTACTTGTTATTTTTTCCAAGCCATCACAGAGCAACTCTTCTTAAAAACACTGTTTTTGAATATGTATGTGCTCTGCACCACTACTGATCATGTACACATGCCTTCTACACCACAACAACCCATGTAAATATGCTAGCTACACCATTACAACCCGTGTATACCCACAAATGTTGCAAAAATTAAAAATTTGCAAGGAATTCATTGAGATTACGGGCTATTGGGCAGTTTCCCAACCAATTGACCGCCTATAGCCTGTCACCCAACCGAATAACCATACTTTTGTCATATAAAAGGAGGTGTTGGGGTCTCATTCCACATCCACACATAAGAACAATGAAACTTTTCCCGTTTCACATCCCCTCCTTGACCCATTAAACGGCAACCACCTTATGATATTTGCATCAGAATTGCCCAATTTTTCCTTTTTCCTCCATCATAAAGCCATTCCATTTCCCTTGAAGAGGTTTGAGAGGAGAAAGATATGTGGAATCACAGTTGGAGCTTGGTGAAGAGGAGCCCGGACCAAGTTCGTGGAGCAGTCGTTGATCTCATTGTAAGTAAACTTTGTGATATCAATAAAAGGAATACTTTTTCTGTCCCGAAATATGACGTGTCTAATTTTTATGTTTGGTTTATGATTTATGCTGACATCTAACTCATAAGTTATATATGATATGCATTTTTGTAGTTCATTGTTTTTCTGTTTGTGAATGCAGTTCAACCTTGGGAGGATTCTTGTAGTCAGGGGAGATATCGAATGTGAGAGGATCGACACCAGACGCGGAGTTTAAGGTAGAGTTACCAAATCTTTTCACTTTGTATTCCGTGTATGATTGTGGGGTATATTTGGGGTAGTCTAAAGATTAGGAGACTTTTAGATGGTTATATCTGCCTACATGTTGAACCCTAGTGTAGTCCATAGGGGGGTTTTCCTGCTATAGCAAGTAGCTAATCTCTTCTTTGGCACCTTTCCCACCTAAATATTTCCTGTGAAAAAACATCAGGATGGAACTGCATTAAGGCATTCAATATTGAGTAAAGAATGAGATAGTTTGTCATATTTATTTCCAGATATAAATGCTTTTCTTATTGAGTGGCTTTCTGAAATCTTCAAAGATTTTATGATCTTCACTTTCTTTTCCTCTTTGCATGAAGAATATACGTTCCAGTCTATTGTGGCTAAAGTTAACCAATTCTCTATTTTCCTTTATATTTGCATCTTTGACTGAAATATTTGATCACTTTCTCATCTCATAGCTACCTTCTTTCTACAGAACTAGTGATTAAATCCTGGACACAATCGATGCCAAGGATCCCAAGGAATTATATGAAGGAAGAAAGATGAACCACAATGGCTACCAACTCTCCTAACCCGAGCACATAAAGGGGCATTGAAGTCTCACTCTTCTCCCTCCATCTCTTCATAGGCAGAAGAGAAAAACAAGACAAAGAACACCTTGTTGGTCGATCCCACTGGATATAGCAAAGCATTCAATGCCAATCTCTTTGAATTCTCACAATTACCATTTTTCATTACCTTAGAAGAAACATAAATATCGATGCAATTATTCATAATAATCCCACATGCACAACAAAAATGAGTTTCAAATTATTTATAGTGTTGAGAGGCAGAGTTCTATTTTGATGTGTTATGGAATGTTTTGGGCTATGTCCTAGGCCTTCCATGTGTGCATTATCATGGTGACTTAGCATATGTTTGATAGCCTTGGTCTTCAACGCTTGTGGGGATGGTGACATGTGGAATGGAATCAAAGTGGAAATTGGCGATAAAGGCCATTATATTTTTATATTTGTCAATTTTTGTAAAATAAAAATTATTAAAAATAAAATCATTTCCAATAAAATGATTTTAAAAATAATAATTTTTAATATTTTGGTTTAAAGAAATATCAAGGCAAAGGATAATTGACATTTCAAATAATCTCAAAGCAACTACAAGCTAGACCCAATTTATGACAATGATGAACATCATGGATACATGGTGACATTAACCAGATGGAGTTTAAAAGATGGGAAACGTAGAAAATATAAATATAAAGGATAGAAAGCTTACAAAATTGATGAAGGGGTTAATGAAATCACATTTTTATGGTTTGAATTCCAAAACCATTTCCTTCTAGTAGTGTTCCTATCTTAGGTACACGCGTTGCCAAAATGGGCACAAGAGTTACAATTTTTTAATCTATAGATCTAGGTACTAACATTGGCTCCTTCTAGGGATGGTATCCTACTTGCGAGGCACCAAGAACTATAGACCATTGTGCCTTATCCAATTCATTCCTTTTGCAACTACTCAACTAAAAAACAATTGTGGATACATTGAAAAACCAAACCAAAAACTAAAAACTATTCACCAGTGCCTCCATTGGGTAATGGAGTCATTATTAATCCTCTGATCTAATATTCAACACCAAATAAAATAAAATCTAACAATTAAATGATCAAACTACGAGCTTATTCTCCTACTTCTAACCAACATAAAACATGTTGATCATGTATATACAGATTTCCAATGTAGCCAAAAACGCATTTTACTGACAAAAAGGTCTTCCTCTTTGCAGGTAAATGAGAAAATGAAGAAATAATGAAAATTTTGTAGCGGAATTTTAATAACTTGTACTTACTACTGCAATTTGTTTGCAGGCTGAATGCTACATCATTGAAGACCTATAAAAGAACTATCTCCAGGTAGATGGTTATTGGATCATGAAGATAATGACAAAACTCCAGTTGATATGGAAATTGCTATATGAAAGTTGTTTTGTAAGAAAAACTCTGTTCCAATTGTCATCCTTGCAATAATTCATGAAGACCACTTGATTCATAACCTCCAGGAGCATCAAAATATACCTGAAATTGCTCACTTGTTTCTTGTGCAGAATTTTCTTTAAAAGATTTCACGGCAACACAATAATCATATATGGAAGGTAGCAAATTTCTTTCATCAATTTTAAAAGTAGGAACATCATGCACAATGAGATCTTGTTTCTGCTTAATTGTCCCTTCATGCATATGAATGAAACTAACATTTTATCCTGAACTTCATGATACAAGAAATGATATAGCAATTCAAATTCTTCACAACAACTTTCAAAAAGAGATTCAACGGGAAAAATTTATTTATAATGAGAATGGAATGCAACATGAAACTCTTTCAAGGAAGAGATATTATATCGAGGCAAGCATCTACACCATTCCCAAGCATTTCCCTCTAGAGAATAATGAAACATCTTCAAAAATACATCATCATGAACAATGCCCAGCTGATGCATGCACTCATGGAAATCCAGTAAATGCTCATTGGGGATTTCCCAATCTTCTCCCTTAAACTTAGGAAGATATCTTTCCCATTCATCTTTACTAGGAACAAGATTCAGAAAGCCCGGTACATTTGATAAATCAAATTTTCATACCTCTGTTCCAAAATAGCTTCCATCTGAGTATCTAACATCCTGGATCAGTGAAATCGCCTGTGAAGGATTCAACCATGGAACCTTTGGAGTCTTCGACCATGGAGCCTCCATGTGAATGATTGCAGTCGCATAAGTGTCCACTTCTTGTTCACCATCAAGAAGAGGATCTACACATGTCGTACACCCAGGGAAAATATGTTCATTACTCTATTCCCCGACAACGATGCCAAAATATGTTAGTGCTAGAAGTTGACCCTAGAATGCAATAGAGCCAAGCCTAGCACATATTGAAATTTGTGTGATTGTTTGATTGGAATAGTGGACCAACAAAACTGAACGAGAAAGGAAAGACATGCATAGAAATAACTAAGCATATGCAGATTAATGAT
>SNQJ01S0194098.1:0-17682 GCA_010110895.2 Picea sitchensis
AAGGATGTAAGCCCATAAGGAAGACTGATATCTACAGCTGCAAATCCAAACATTATGAGCAGAAAGCTCATGCTTGGAAAAAAAAAAAAATCTGTATAAAACAAATTTGACATTTATGATTGAAAATGGTTATAATGATATCTCATGATGACTCTATGTGTATAATACAGATGAGATGTTGGATATGTTAGCTGGAAATCATGGAAAAGGATATTATTGTGACATGAGAAATCTTCTTGTGCAAGGAAGTCTTGGTTAGGCAAGATGGATCTTTTGAGGGACTGTATAGCAAAGAAGGGGATGCTCAAGCCTGGGCCTAGAAGGTGAGTGGCCACGAGGAAGATGAGACTATGATAATTCTTGTAAAATATTGATTGGGAGCATGCAAATAATGGGTATGTTAGGGAAAAACAATGAGCCAAGTTAACGAGGCATCTATATGGATGCAGATCCACAAACCACACAAATAAGTATTGTACTGGATTATGAAAATTTACTCTTATATTAAGAACAAAAATAAATAAATAAAAATTATGCATAAATTGTGAATTTAAATGCTCGTTGATTTGAAATGTTGTAGGAAAACGATCAATGTTGAGGATCTAGAAAAGTACCAGACTATGAGTTAAAATAAGAAGGTGATGTTGGAACAGTTGAATGACAAGGGCATAGAGTGAAGAAAGTCCAATGGACTTTGTTGTCACTTTGTAATTTTCCCAAGGCTGTCAAGGCAGTCACAGAGGCAACATCAAAACCGCTTCGAGTCAAGGATCTAGCCCTCCAATACTTAGAGAGGGGTCTCTCTGTTAAATTTAGATTTGTTTGGAAAGAAGATATTAGGCTAGTTATGCAGAACATGGGTTTGTTTATGGATTTTGAATTGGTTTGGTTGAGATATGGAAAAGGACCATGCGAAAAATGGAGTCAAAGGTAAAAATGATGATGAATGAATAACTAAGACAAAATATGACCAGGCAGGATAATCATGCTAGTGGATACTTTGAGCTTATAAAATGGAAAAGAAGAGTAAACTGAAATTTATTTCAAATGTAGAGCAGAGTATATCTGAATTCTGCATTTCAAACATGGAATAAAACATAGATATTGTTTTGATCCAGCACAGGGTGTCAATAACAAATCCTGCACATTATCTTCTCATAGACAATATAGAAAGAAAGCATGTGAAATAAGAAAATAATGAGTTACATCAGAGAAAACTTCACCACTTAAACACAACACAAGAATCTGGAAATATAGTGCCTTTGTATTCCTTCATAAATTCATTTACAACCTATGAACATTTTTACATTTTTATCATCCCAAGTCCAAGCCATGGTTCCTCAAACGTTTGTGGCTTTATAGCCCTTACATCAGATATCCAGATCCTAAAATACGGGATCAAATTTACTTAAAATAGAAAATCACCAACTGACACAAGAAAATAGGAAAGGATCCTATAAAATAGGTCAACCCCTTGCCTTTGATGGTCTTCATATCCTTCAAAGTATTTTATAGGTGTAGTAATCCTTTGAAGGCTGATGGATCTTCATAAGATGTGGGATAAGTCGAAATGGCCACTTTGGCACAAAAACAGTTTTTGGCCCAAAAATAGGTAACTAATTTAACCTTTCCACCTTGCTAGGCACCTTGAAAACAAGAACGGAAACCTAAAACGGATGCCCTTATTTATTATCCATCATTACAAACCATCCTTGAGGCGTTTGGGTGAGAAAAACTTGGATTTTTGCAAAAATAGTTTCTCTCTACCCTGTCTATTCTTTTGTTGGCTAAGAGAGGCAAAAATCCGAGCCTGTTAGCCACTGAAAGCTCTGCTTTCAGTGGCTAATGAATAGTTGAAATGTTCGCCTAAGCCACCGAAAGTTTTGTCTTAGTGAAAATTAAAAAAATTGAGAAATATCTTTTGTCTTAGCTTTTAAACACCTTTGGGCTGATCTTCTGAAGCCTCTGCATCTTGAGCAGGTTCTGGAATGGCTGTAGGATTGTCCATTGTCTCTGGATCATTCAAATGGATGGTTGCATTTACTAGGGTTTCAAGATCAACAAGTGCTTGAGGTTGAGGTCTTGAAGGCATGGTCTGCAACCTCAATAACCTGACCTTTTTCTTCAAATGCATATCTATTATCCATAGACTGTTATAGTCCTTTACTATATTCTTCTTCTTTTTCTTTTCTTTAACACTTTCAAGTGCCAATATTTCCAAGGCTGCATTGGTTTCTGTAAAATTCTTTGATAGAGTCTCGTATTGGGTCTTTATCACCTTCTCTAATACTTCATGTTGTGCTATTTTCTCTTTAAGTTTCTTAATCTTCTGAGATCTGGATTGCTTTGACTTGCTAGATGAGGCCTTTGCAATTTGTTGGCCTTGATCCTCCTTTGGTGTAGGTGAGGGAAGATCTGCATACCCTGCTGTAACTAGATCTTCTGCTAGGGCTACTTCTTGCTCTATTGCAACCTAGTCTTCTTCATCCTCAAAGTCTGTATAGGGGAGATTGAGGATCTTCTTGTTCACTGGAGGTTCTTCTGCCTTATCTGAATCCTTGCTAAAATCCAATTTCTTCTTACCTTTTTTAGGCTTAGAAAATGGAGAGGACTGATCAACTGCAACTGAAGAGATGGATCTCCTCTTTCTCTTTCCACTTCTGGGAGTGGAATACTTCCTTGAAGAAGACCCCTTTTTATCCTCTGGTTGTAAATCAGTTTGAAACTCATTCCAAAATAATAAGTGGCCCCAATCCTTGTTCCTTATTTGCAATATATCACAAATCAAGAGCTTAATCAAACCATGATGGGATAATCTACCTGCAACTTTGCTTGCTTTAGCCTTGACCTGATGAGCCATCTTACTTAAGCTTATGTGGAGGTAATAAGGCAGGTTCAAGGGGCTCCTTCTAGTAAAGTGATTCATCAATTTGAAATGATAAATCATTACCATATTATATCTACCCTCACAGGTTATGTAAACAAGAATTGACTTCAGCAGGTGCTTGCCATTTATCCTCCAGAAAAGACATAGGAATGCCTTTCTTCCATATCAAACACTTGTGCTCTAGTTTCAAATAAGAACTAAATTCGACCTCCTTTGTAACAGCGGTCTTGAACTAGTTTTCTCCAGTCCTTGGCATCTCTATCACCTCTTCTACGAGAGTTTAATCCACCAGTAACTCATCTTTGCAAATGAATGCCTTTCTTCCATCAAATGTGAGATCAAAAGCTTCTGCCACCTGCTGATGAGAGCTCTGCACTTTTTTACAAAAGTTGTAAAAACCTGCGTCCTTGAAGAGATGGCATACCTCTGGGTGTGATTCTAGATAACCAATATCATCAAGCTCCTTCCTCAATGTTGGTCCTCCTGTCTTCATTTGTTGGAATACTCCTGTACCTTCAATTGGAAATTTGGGCTTGGAGGGAGACCACTCAGCACAGAATTAGGGAGGTTTGTGCACTCTGTAAATTCAGAGGCAAGAAATGGGGAAATGAGATTTAAGGCAAGCCCTAATTTTGAGGGACGTGAGAGGTTAATTAGGATTTGAAATGATAATGATCATTCGATAAACCTTGAAGGATAGGAAGTACAAATACCACGTGATTTTATGAAACATAAGTTGAAATGATCAAGTCAGGATATGTCGAGATCAAATCCTAATTCCTAAGACAGGTGTAAGATCCAGAGGTTTAAGGGTTAGGTAGATCAAATCATAATCATAATAACTCGTAAAACACCTCTTACTAAGTCATACACGACAACTCCCCTGTCTTTTTTACGGCTAACTACAATCATAACATTTCACTAAGATGAGCTGACCGTTTCAAATCTCCCTGCAATTTCGGTGGCTAGGAGAGCCCCGAGTTTTGAGTTTAAGCTGTTGAAAGCTAGGGCTTTTAGTGGCTCAGAATCCCTTTTGAAAAGACACTTAGCCATTGAAACCTGTATTTTGAGTTTTTTGAAATAAAAACTAAATCAAATGTTTTCCAAAGTTTATTACAAGCTTAAAAATCTTTAAAATGAGGCTTAAAAAATTTAGAAATGTTCTTTCTAATAACAACCTAACACCTAATCAAATGAAATTGACTAATTTATTTGAGATAATAGGCCAGCAAACTGAGAATTTCATCACGAAACCCACAAATAGATTCTGAATCATCAGATGTCCTATCGTTATAGGTCACTAAAATAGGCTCCAATTGGGGATGAAAACTCCTGAGGAGGTGTCAAGAAACTCAGATCTTCGGATTTTTTAAATCAGTGCCTTATCCATGGGCTGATCCCAAAATATTATTCTGCAACTTGTACCACATCAAACTGAAGATTGAAAGTTGAAATTGAAAAATTGTTGAAAGGGATGCTCAAGGAGCTAATCTTATTCAAAACTGCTACCTACCCTATTGCAATCACTTCTCAGCTAGGTAATGGGAAAATTCCAATGCAACCAATACAGCGTTTGATCTAATAACTTTGTTCTTCAACTGTCTTTGATAAAACTCAGAAATAACTCTGTTACTTGTTCTTGAGAGTAATTTCCATCTTGGTTTTCACTACAAAAGATTTGATAAACCTGAACAATAGGAAAAATACTGGAAATGGAAAAGGATCATGTGTTGAAGAAATTCTCCATATATGTATTTACAAGATCAGTATAGGCTTGGTCTATCCTTTGATTTTCAACTTCAAACAATTCAACATCATGACTGGATTTTTCACCTATGCCTTTTGTGTCCTCCAACACTTCTTTACATGACTGTAAATGCTCTAATGGTTTTGAAATGATGCTTCTGTTGAACCAGATAGTGGGGTAGACTGTCTGATCATATCCATATCATAACAATTTCTTAATTCATTTGGAGTAAATGAAACCATACTTTGAAAACACGCATTATCCACAATATCATCTATAGGGTCATATAATGTTTCAGATAATAGTGCCATTGGCCCTACTGGTACTTCATGGTTTACACTGTGACTTTCAACTAGAAACTGACCAAGATTCCCTCTCAAAATTTGAAATGAATTAAAGCATAGAGGCAGTGAATCAAAATGGATCATCTCATTACCTGTTTAAGTCTTCATGATTTCATCTAAGGCTTGACCTTCAAAAAGGCTCAAGGGCTACACCTCTAGATTAGCTTTTGTATCTCCCTTGTTTTCCTCAACCGATACATTAGAACATTCCTCATTCTTTCTATTCACGACTTGTTTGTAATGTTCCCTTAGCAGTGAGGCAAAACACAGGAGTAGACATTCTGCATTTCTTGGGAAATGTTTTGCATCCTCCTCCTTGCAATCTTGTTGGGTATGCAGAATCTGATTGTCACCTGTGTAGTGTGATAACTGGGCTTCATCTTCCCATGAAGATAATACTGGCTTCTTTGAACAATCATCTTCGATATCAACCATATAGTCACCATTCTGAAGATCATATATGAGTATATTTTCTATGTAGGGGAAGTCATCAAACATGCACATCATCTCCGGAGTTTTGTCCACCACCGCTTGATTTTGAAATTCCTCTCTGATATTATTGTGAATTGAGTACATGAAAACATCCTTCGGTGTTTTAGGATACTGAGGCTGGGATGCTAAGTTCTTGGGGAAATTTATTCTTGTTCTTTCCAAATTCAAAGGTAAATGAGGCCTTTGTGAAACAATTTCCTCTTTCATGTTAATCTTATGCAATATTTTGTCCATGGTGCTGGCTAGAATATCCATTTTATCTTCTGAAGATTTCAGCTGATCCTTTTCTTTGTTCTTTCTCAATGCTTCTAGCTTTGTCTTCCTGTTCAGCAGTTTAACTTCCACATCGACTGTGACATTTTTCATTTCTTCTAGGGTTTTTGTATCTCTTTCTCTTAACTGGAATGTCATCTATGGATCAAAGGCATCTGGGTAATGAAATTTAGCTAAATCGGGAGGTGGCTTCACATCCATATGTATAGAATGATACACCTTGTTGAACCTGGTTGAGAATTGTTGTACAGTCTCTCCTGGCTTTCTTTTCAAGTGGGCATACTCTTCTAGGATGAGAAAGACATTTCTCATGATCACCCACCTATCTAAAAACAATTGCATGAGCTGATGAAAATTGTTGATGCTTGTAGCTGGAAGGTTCTTAGACCAATCTTTAACTTTACCTAGCAATGATAGGGAAAACATCCTGATACAAACATCGTCTTCTTCCACCTCAAACAAATCAAGGAAATCTTCAAACTTCTGGATGTGTTTTTCAGCAGTGATATTGGCATCCTCTCCATCAAATCTAGGTAGCTTATTGTTATAATTGGCAGGGAAATCATGGAGAATAGGTGGAAAATCTAGGGGCTTGTATCTGTCTAGGATTTTGGTAGGTACAAGAGGTGAAGCAAGAGGTTTACAACCATCTGTAGGTTTAGCAAGAGTAGGAGATAAAGAAGGAGGCTTATGTCTCACTAGGCTTTCTACAGGTGCATATGGGATGTGCACAGGTGTATGAGTATGTACATGATCCACAATTGGGGATCTGATCTCTTGAGGCTCATCAATCAACAGGTGGTCAATATAATCTTCAACAATGTACTTTTGATCAGGTTTAGAATAGGATAGAAAATAATTGAAAATAAAACTAAAGATGTCTTGAATGCAATTTGGGCTCGAGTACCTGATATTTCTTGGCTTCTTGGTCATGCTTCAATTTCTTCCTCCAGTGGAGTCTTTGAGTCGGCACTGTTTGGAGCTGATTGGAGTCACCAGATGAAAGGTTTTATCCTTCTTGTGTCTGGTCACTGTCCACCATCAGTGATCAGGTCTGGAACTTGAAGTACACTACTGGATAAAGTTCCCCAGTATGGTCACCAATCTGTTATCACTCTGTAATTTTCCCAAGGCTGTGGAGATAGTCACAGAGGCAACAACAAAACCTCTTCGAGTCAGGGATCTCGCCCTCCAAGACTCGGAGAGGGATCTCTTTGTTAAATTTAGATTTATTTGGAAAGAATCTATTAGGCAGAACATGGGTTTGTTTATGGATTTTGAATTGGTTTGGTTGAGACATGGAAAAGGACCATGGGAAAAATGGAGTCAGAGGTAAAAATGATGATGAATGAATAACTAAGACAAAATATGACCAGGTAGGATAATCATGCTAGTGGATCCTTTGAGCTTATAAAATGGAAAAGAAGAGTAAACTAAAATTTATTTCAAATGTAGAGCAGAGTATATTTGAATTCGTCATTTCAAACTTGGAAGAAAACATAGATATTGTTTCGGGCCAGCACAGGGTGTCAATAGCAAATCCTGCACATTATCTTCTCATAGACAATACATAAAGAAAGCATGTGAAATAAGAAAATAATGAGTTACATCAGAGAAAACTTCACCACTTAAACACAATAGAAGAACCTGGAAATATAGTGCCTTTGTATTCCTTCATAAAGTCATTTACAACCTATGAACATTTTTACATTTTTATCATCCCAAGTCCAACCCATGGTTCCTCAAAAGTTTTTGTTTTTATAGTCCTTACATTAGATATCCAGATCCTAAAATACGACATCAAATTTACTTAAAATAGAAAATCACCAACTGACACAAGAAAATAGGAAAGGATCCTATAAAATAGGTCAACCCCTTGCCTTTTATGGTCTTCATATCCTTCAAAGTATTTGACAGGTGTAGTAAGCCTTCGAAGTTTGATGGATCTTCATAAGATGTGGGATAAGTCGAAATGGCCACTTTGGCGCAAAAATATTTTTTTGCCCAAAAATAGGTAACTAATTTAACCTTTCCACCTTGCTAGGCACCTTGAAAACAGGAACATAAACCTAAAATTGATGCCCTTATTTACTATCCATCATTACAAACCATCCTCGAGGCGTCTGGGTGAGAAAAACTTGGATCTGTGCAAAAATAGTGTCTCTCTTCCCTGTCTGTGCTTTCGGTGGCTAAGAGAGGCAAAAATCTGAGCCTACTAGCCACCAAAAGCTCCACTTTCGGTGGCTAATGAACAATTGAAATGTTTGCCTAAGCCACCGAAAATTTTTGTCTTAGTGAAAATTAACAAAATTGAGAAATACCTTTTGTCTTAGCTTTTAAACACCGTAGGGATGATCTTCTGAAGCCTCTGCATATTGAGAAGGTTCTAGAATGGTTGTAGGATTGTCAACTGTCTCTAGATCATTCAAATGGATGGTTGTATTTGCTAGGGTTTGAAGATCAACAGGTGCTTGAGGTTGATGTCTTGAAGGCATGGTTTGAAACCTCAATAAACTGACATTTTTCTTCAAATGCATAGCTACTCTCCATAGACTGTTATAGTCCTTTACGATCTTATTCTTCTTTTTCTTTTCTTTAACAATTTCAAGTGCCAATCTTTCCAAGGTTGCACTGGTTTCTGTGAAATTATTTGATAGAGTCTCATATTGGGTCTTTATCTCCTTCTCTAATACTTCTTGTTGTGCTACTTTCTCTTTAAGTTTCTTAATCTTCTGAGATATGGATTTCGTTGACTTTCTAGATGAGGCCTTTGCAATTTGTTGGCCTTGATCCTCCTTTGGTTTAGGTGAGGGAAGATCTGCATACCCTGCTGTCACTGGATCTTCTGCTAGGGCTATTTCTTGATCTGTTGCAACCTGGTCTTCTTCATCCTTAGAGTCTGTATAGGGGAGATTGAGGATCTTCTTGTTCACTGGAGGTTCTTCTGCCTTCTCTGCATCCTTTCTAAAATCCAGTTTCTTCTTAGATTTTTTAGGCTTCAAAAATGGAGAGGACTGATCAACTACAACTAGAGAGTTGGATCTCCTCTTTCTCTTTCCACTTCTGGGAGTGGAATAATTCCTTGAATAAGACCCCTTTTTATCCTCTGGCTGTACATCAGTCTGAAACTCATTGCAAAATAAGAAGTGGCCCCAATCCTTGTTTCTTCTCTGCAATATCTCACAAATCAAGAGCTTAATCAAACCATGATGGGATAATCTGCCTGCAACCTTGCTTGGTTTAGCCTTGACCTGATGAGCCATCTTAGTTAAGATTCTATGGAGGTAATAAGGAAGGTTCAAGGGGCTCCTTCCAGTAAAGTGATTCATCAATTTGAAATGATAAATCATTACCCGATTATATCTACCCTCATAGGTTATGTAAACAAGAATGGACTTTAGTAGGTGCTGCCATTTCTCCTCTAGAAAAGACATAGGAATGTCTTTATTCCATATCAAACACATGTTCTTTGGTTTCAAATAAGATGTAAATTCTACCTCCTTTGTAACAGTGGTCTTGAACCAGTTTTCTCCAGTCCTTGGCAGCTTTGTCACCTCTGCTATGAGAGTTTCATCCACCAGGAACTCATATTTGCCAATGAATGCCTTTCTGCCATCAAATGTGAGAGAAAAATCTTCTGCCACCTGCTGATGAGAGCTCTGCACTTTTTTACAAAATTCATAACAACCTGTGTCCTTGAAGTGATGACATACCTCTGGGTGTGATTCTAGATAACCAATATCATCAAGATCCTTCCTCAAAGTTGGTCCTCCTCTCTTCATTTCTTGGAATGCTCCTGTACCTGCAATTGGAAATTCGGGCTTGGAGGGAGACCACTCAACACAAAATTAGGGAGGTTTGTGCACTCTATAATTTCAGAGGTGAGAAATGGGGAAATGCGATTTAAGGCGAGCCCTGATTTTGAGGGACGTGAGAGGTTAATTAGGATTTGAAATGATAATGATCATTCGATAAACCTTGAAGGATAGGAAGTACAAAGACCACGTGATTTGATGAAACAGAAGTTGAAATGATCAAGTTAGGATACGCCGAGATCAGATCCTAATTCCTAGGACAGGTGTAAGATCCAGAGGTTTTAGGGTTAGGTAGATCAAATCATAATCATAATAACTTGTAAAACACCTCTTTCCAATGCATACTCGACATCTCCTCTGTCTTTTTGATGGCTAACTACAATCATAACATTTCACTAAGACGAGCTGACTGTTTCAAATATCCTTGCGATTTTGGTGGCTAGGAGAGCCCCAAGTTTCGTGTTTAAGCCATCGAAAGCTAGGGCTTTCGGTGGCTCAGAAGCCCTTTTGAAAAGACACTTAGCCATCGAAACCTATATTTTGAGTTTTTTGAAATAAAAACTAAATCAAATGTTTTTCAAAGTTTATTACAAGCTTAAAAATCTTTAAAATGAGCCTTAAAAAATTTAGATATGTTCTTTCTAATAAGAACCTAACACCTAATCAAATGAAATTGACTAATTTATTTGAGGAGATAATAGGCTAGCAAATCGAGAATTTCATCACGAAACCCACAAATAGATTTTGAATCATCAGATGTCCTATCATTATAGGTCACTGACAAACTTGTTGCAGCTGGAGTTCTGGAAACCACAACTCTAAAACTTCTTGGTCAAGTGCACTGAATCCCTGGAGAGAAGTGGAACATCCTGAGGGACTGCATGGTAGAGAAAGGGGTTCATTTCTTTGGGTTGTGCAAGGCTGAGAGGGAAGGAGATCTTGTTGGTTGGAAATGCTGCCAAAAATATAAATTCTGACGATCATTATGCATGTTTTGGGTTGGAATGCGTATGTATACATGTTAATTTTAGACCAGAGTGTCGATGTATATAAGAGTTGGCTGGAACGTCTGTGGGGATTAAGGCCAAAGAACCTAGATTTGTAATGTTAATAATATTTGAATGGTGATGTGCACTAAGGAAAGTACCAAAATAAGGGGAGGGCGATGTAACATCTCAGTTATAACCCTTATGAACTATAATCTATTATGTAAATATGACTTAGGCTGTTGAGCCGGTAAAGTTGAAAAGGGGAAAGAGTTCCTAAGAAATGTAATACTTCATATACTTTAATAAAATACATCGATGGCTGCAAGATGAAAAAGGACAAAAGAGATAGGGGGCTATGATTCCATGAGACAGGTGTTACACATGATTTTGGTCACTCTTGTGATGTCTCTGCAAGTGATATATTCAGGCTCCCACAAGGACTTTTGCTTGAGAAAAGTGATTGTTGTCTTCTTCCAAAAAACACATTTTTAAGATGAGTTCGCAGGCTGCCTATATCACAGGGTGCGAAAATCCTTCATTCTCACAGGAAACCCAAACTTAGGTTGCGAACTATTCGCAGTCTACTCTATAGGTAGGGTGTGAACTTGTTTCAAAGCTTGGAAAAGAGGAGAAGTCATGAAGGTTCTAGAAGGGAATCTTCTAGAAAATGAGTTGGCATTCGCATGGTTGGCATCCTACTGGCTTCTCACATTTAGTGGGATCATACTCATCTATTTAACCATCTCTCCTTGTCCTATATATTGAAAGGTTTCTCATGGAAATGGTGAAGCAAGATTGAATGAAGAATTGGTGAAAGAATTGTGTGAGGAATTCTGCTTGGATAGAATATTGGAGACTCTATTCGGTCCATCAAGTTGTATTGGATCTTCTTCATGCAAATCTAGAGCAAGTGTGTGTGTTGGAACCAAGGGTCACTGAAAGAAAGCTTGAAACATCAAGGCGATTCAGTTGTATCTTCTACTTTCATTTAATATAATATAGCGACATGTCCCTTTCCCATAAAATCACTCTTATTTTATTGCATAACTCCTTGATCATATGCATAGGTTGACATTGAATATACTTTTCTATCTTCACTTTGGTTGGTTTGTGTTTTCTTGGACCTAATTTCATAAGAGCACCGGAGCGAAGCGGGAACAACAGAGACCTAAGGAAGCGATATAAAGGTATGTCACTCGTTTCTTCATATTAGTAGATTCATTGACTACAACTTAGGGAAAGAGTCGTGTCCTGTCCTATTTTGTTCTAGATCCAGGTGGATCTAGGGAGATCTGTTAGTGTTCGAACCTACCGATTTATCCAATAAAAAAATTGGTGACTCCACTGGGGACAAAACCCATTTTGGTGGTTTTTTCTTGGCCATTTTCTCCTAACCTACCCTTTTTCATTCACAATCAATCTCTGAGTCTTGAGGAGATCCTCACAGACTCCCTGGATCCAGAAGTTCCCTCAAAAGTTCTACCATTTTTCCAAAATTTTCTTGATTAGAAAACTTCTTTCATTGCACCTTTCTGTAGCCTGCGATATTAACTGAGGTCCGCACCCTAGTGTTCAATTCAGTGCAAGATTCTCACACCCTGCTTGTGTCTAGCCTGTGAGAATCCTTAATTCTTGCACTGTACTCCACTATCAGACTGCAAACCCACTTGTAAAAATTTTGGTTTAAGTCTTTTGTGTCTTTAGATGCCCAGATTGGTTGGTGTGTCTAGAAAGAACTTATCTGGCTAGTGATTGAATGTTTCTTGACTTCAAATCTCGTGAATGATTAGTTTTCGGAAATTGAAATCTCTTCTTGTTCATTTTTTTCTCAATTTTTACCTCTTGACCTTTTCTCAACAAGGGCATAATCTCCGATTCTGAAATCCAAGTGCTTGTTTGGTCGGGAGCCTTTGATTGGATTAAAAGTTGAGATTAATTGTCCTTTTCAATTTCTTATTACTTGGGAAATTGTTACCCATGTGCATTTGAAGAGACTGGTCTTGTCAGTTTGTTATTTTTGTCTTCATTGAAAGATCGATTTGGGTGTTTGTTGTGTATTTCTTTTTCGTTGGTTGCTTACCATTTCTTAGTTCCATCCTCGTTGCTTGGTTTCTAATAAAAATTAAAGACATTTTTTTTTAAGCAACTTTTTATTCGAAAATATTGGCATTCAAGTATTGAAAGAAAACGAATAGAGAATTTGTATTGTTCATGATTTTTTGATATTACATTTTAGAGAAGATCATACATCATCGTTCACATTGTTCCAAAAAACTCCTCTTTCTCTCCTGTAAATAGGATTCATCGAACAAAATTTGTATCAGTCATCCCTATTTACGCATTGTTGGGTCAAATTCTTACACAACATCGGTTTCATTTTCTGTCTCCTTTTGAGTAACAACAACCTTTAATAATATTGCACAATTTTAAAATTCAACTAGTAACTTTTTCTAGGGCTCTTTTACGCCAACATTAGCTAGGATAGAGCTTTGGAATAGGCAGTGAGACACTCTCCAAATCACAAAACACACAATAGTATCTTGTGATAAGGAGTATCAAATTCCATTTGCAGCATTTTGTCCTAGGAAGCCCTTCTCACACAAGGTTCAAACCTGAGGTCGCATTGAGACTACTCACCCTGCTTTGTTGATATCGGTGTAGAGATTGCATGTATTACGGGGGTCACTTGAAGGTATGCCCACAATCATGAGTGGAAGCCTCTCAAGCTAATTTTGGGCTAAATACCCTGCCTTTGCGTGTGGATCGGACTGTCGACTATTCCCCCAGGCATTATTGTTGGTGGTGGTAACCTTAGTACCCTATCTTCTTAGGGTCTTACACAAGGTGACTGTGAAGGGGTAAGTCTTCACGGTACCTGGAATCGACATTGGCCAGACTCACTCGGGCTCCTTGGAGGGTATACCCACGATTGTGTGTGGGATCTTGCACTAGGGTGTAAGTCTGCTAAGTAGGTCATCAACGTAACTTTTCCACCCTGGCCCAGCCCCTTCTTGTCTCGTTGTTGAGAAGTTGGATTTCATCACCAACTAGTGACTTCAGAATTAGAAGGTCTTGTTTGCTTGGTTTTGATTCCTATATTTTATTAGCGCATGTTGTTTGTTTACCCAAGTTGGCCATAGAATTTCTTTCATAAAATTCTAACTCGATCACAATTGACCCTCCACGTTGTTCACGTAGAATGCAAGGCCTACCCCCAGAAGATATGGAACTTTCTCAACCCTTGCCTACCAACTCACCAAAGGGCTCTCCTCAACAGAGTGAAGTCCAATACGTTGCCACTCCACCAGTGGAAAGAACTAACTCTTTAGAATGGTTCCAAATTACCAATTCTCGAGAGGACTTCCAACTTCCTCCCGACTCTGAGAGACGTATTGTTCGAGTAAATTCTTCTGGAGATATAGTTGTTCATTATTCTAGATTACCAACTGGACCTTTCATAGGACCTAAGGGTCAAGATCCTTTTTTGACTACTAGCATTTTTAGACGGGATCTCTTTGGCTCAGGAGCAGGCATTGATATCACTATCGCACCTGAGCTGCCTGAACCATCTGATCCAAGCACAGTACCTTTTACTACTGCCTATTATTTTCGTGGTACAGACACTCCACCAGCTAACCACATCTTGACTATCCCTCTACAAATGCTCCATTACACAATGGTCCCAGATACTACGATTCCTCACACTGGGATTACAGTAGCTAGTCAAGCCCCCATTGGCACACCTCTTTCGCCCAGATTCACCCAACGCTTTCACCCAAATATCATGCATTGAATGCTTCTATTCCCAATCCTACACAAACCTCATCCAAGACTCCTGGTGTTTCCACTCCTTCTGGGCACCATCTCGTTCCCATTTTTATTCCGACATTTCCTCGACCCCCTTTCATAGGACCTCTTCCATCCTCTATCGGAGGCACTGACCCTAGTGGCACCATCCCATCCTTCACACCGAATTACCAGATTCCTGTTGGTGGACAATTTCACCAAGGAGGCCAAACCCAATTCCCTTTTGCAGGACAAATCCCAATAGGCACACAACCCCCAACTAGAGGGAGACTCCCACTGACCCCACCCTATGGACAAAACATACCTCCATTCTTGGCCTAGTATTGGAATTATCTTATTCAACATAATCCTCACTCGAATGGGGGGGAAACAACCTCAAGCTAGATACATCATACCCCCTAGTACAGGCCAACCATATCCAAGCACGTCTAATCCTATTTGGGGCTTGAACGCTCAACCCCACACCCCTGTTCAAGGGTACAATCCTATGAATTACTTTCCTCCACACCAACAACTGAACCTGCCAGGATCTTCACATTATATGCAAACTTATTATGGTCCCACTAGTCTACCGACGAGACTCCCTCCCTAAAGTCACCAGTACCCACATGTGAATAGATAGTTACCCTTCTTAGCCACCTTGGACCTCCCTGATCTGTCGAGGATTTTAAATGATCTTATCCGTCACTCTCCTCAATGGCCCTCCATACCGGCCAAACTACCATCCGATATCCCTAAATTCGATGGTAAACCAGGAGAGGACCCAAACAATCATGTAATGACATTTCACCTTTGGTGCTCATCCAAATCCTTGATGGATGACTCTATTCGTTTACGCCTTTTTCAATGAACTCTCACAGGTTCCACCACGAAGTGGTATATAGAATTACCACAAGGCTTCTTCACTAATTTCAACACCCTCACTATGGATTTCCTCACCCACTACCAGCTACTGATCTGCTACGAAATGGAAATAGAGATTTTGAGTTCTTTCAAACAAACCAAAGCCACGCATATCTCTGATCACATTCATGAGTGGCGATGAAGACGACATCTCATCAAACTCGAACTTCTCGATTAGTTGCTGGCAGAGTGGTTCACGAAATAATTCGTGAATGACATCGCTCGTGACATCGCCATGGGTGGAGTTGTCATAGAAGAACAAACAATCAGTCATGCTCAATACCTCGACCTCGTTTAATCACAAATGGGTACTCTTTACGACTTACTCCCTGACACACCTTGTCCTTCTACTTCCGCTACTTCAACTACTCTTGTTGCTTCTCATGTAGCTGACGATGTGATTGGCACTTTCCATTCCCAACCTCATTCCGTCCAAACCTCTAGTAACAACCCCAAACCCATTTCTTCTAATGTTCAAAATGCTCTGTCTCCTAACCCTCCCACCGGAAAGACTTCTAAGGTAAACGTTGTTCAATCTACCCTTGCCGACAAAAATAAATCCAAAAAAGGAAAGGGTAAGAACAAGGAGGATAAAAATAATCCACAATCTGAGAAAACCAAAACACCACCTATTGACGATAGGGATAAGCGCAAACACTGATACCCTTGTCTTATCTTTGGTGATTATCATTACACTAAGGATTGTCCACGACGAGCTGAGGTTACTAAGTTCCTTCAAGGGACCATGAAATCCCCCACTCTGGCCGTATTGTCACAACCCTTCTCCTCTCAACAATAGGCCCAATTAGTCATTCATTCCCAACCTTCCCCCTCCAATACATCCTATGTCTTAATGTGTACAGGTGATCCAAAGAAGAATGAAATCACACTTACCATTCGAGCCAAATATTATCCTTCCTCCAAAGAGAAGGTTGATGCAATACCTCCTTTGTTGGTCCAACCATATCCCATGACTCCACCTACCAACGGTCCTCTTCATATCGAATGACCGAGCCTAGATACAGTCCTTCACCCTTCTCCTAAGGGTGTTGTTTGGAAATCAGCTTTCAATCCTCATGCATGTGTTTCCCAAAACTGCATTATTGTCAAAGATCTGGCCCAAGCACCGTCCACGATGTCAGCCCTCGAAGTCCTTCAAAGTTTTCCTATACAACAAAAGGCACTATTGAAATCCATTGGTGGAACCGATCCTACAGATACAAATTTAATAATTTTTGACTTGGAAGATCACATTCCAATTTTACCCCCTCAACGCGCATTTCAAATACAATTTATTGTCTCCGACAAAAACATTTGTAGAACAGTTATTGATGAGGGTGCCTCGACATGTGTCATGTCTATTACCTGCTGGAAATCCATCGACTCTCCTCCTTTGAATGAATCCCACAACACGCTCAAAGCCTTCAATGGATTTGGTTTTAAGCCTTATGGTGTCCTCCTTTCGTTGCCTATTACGTTAGAAGGCAAAACGGTCAGCGTTGAAGTGGAGGTCTTTGACGCTCCTCTCGATTACAACCTTCTACTTGGCCATAGTTGGATCGATTCCATGCATGCAGTTGTGTCCACTCTTTTCCGTGTTGTGTGTTTCCCACATCAAGGAAAAGTATTTACTGTAGACCAATTGGCCTTATTTCACTCTAATGCACATACTGGCAACGTACCTTTCATTGCAAAACCCCCTGGATATGAGAACACCGGTGTGGATCTTCTTAAAGATTCCTCTTTGATGGGTACTTTCCCCATTCCACCACCCGATGTTCCACATCCATTTTTTGCCTCGATCAACATGATCTCCACCTATGTTCACAAGACCCTTGCATCTTACGACCCATGGATGGTACCCAACCCTGACGATCATCTTCGTTATGGCGACGAAATGCCTTTGAGTCCGGTCGAATCTGCTTATCAAGCCATTCAATCGACAACCCCATCTCTTGGTGATTTATCTCCAGATCCAATCCATGTCATTTTTTCTACAGATGATATGATTATGTTTGTTATGTCCGTGGAAGATACCCCTTGGGACGATGGACATCATCATTCCATCATCTTCCTGGAACAACGCACCATCGAGGGTTACCAACGAATCTCAACCCCGTCGACTGTTGTCATCATTTCTACGATTCCCAAGTCTACACATGATATGTTCTACGAAGGGAACTTAAGTAATATCTCACCCACCATTCCCCTCGACATATCCATAAAACCTGAAGTTGTCGAAAATGTGCATATTGGAGCTTCGTGTTCCCATGACGAAGTTGTTGATACTGAGAGGGGGGTGAATTAGTATCAATTACAATTTAAAACCTTTTTCAACTTATACTTAAACCATTCAACTATATCCAATGAGCAATGAACAATAGTATAAGAGTTACACCAATACACCACAATACACCATGCACAA
>SNQJ01S0194099.1:0-17682 GCA_010110895.2 Picea sitchensis
ATTTTTCCACATATACACTCCCTAACTGCTATGCAAGATGCGTATACGCTTACTTCTCTACTATAGCTTGCGTATATCAGGATTTGTGCCAGAAAATATAAAATGAGGTTGGTTTTCCATGTCACGACAGAAGATCTCTGATCCTTGGCATTCCATATACTGGAAACGTTCTGACTCGGCCCTTCACTTGCATTCTGAAGGCTATAAGAGCACAATTTCGAGCTATGGAAAAGGGAGAGAAAGAATTCAACTTTGAGAGCAAAGTTACTCTGGAGAAATTACTTCATATTGAGTCTGCATCCCTTTGTCCCTCAAGTCTGAACACAGTGTTTAGCCCCCAAGCTCTTCCCTTATTGTTGAGAGGACCTCATTGCCTCTTTCCTATGAGCTTGACTTTGGTGGAGTATTGAAGTGGTGGAGACCCAGTTGGAAGGAACTTGGTTTCTTGGTTTCAAACCATGACGACACGAAAGTCTGTAATGTTGACACTTATGCTGATCAATTATTAATAGAAATACTCCTTTCCCGTCCTATTGATATCTTGCAAATATATGATTATTATCCATGGGCGTGTTTGTAATGTTTATTAATGGATTATTCTATCTGATGTGCTAACCCCTTTGGTATCATCACTATATACTTGCTTTTCTTGTTTGTTGAGAACTTCTTGCAGGTATAAAGCTTTGGGTCAAAGTACTCAACGGTGGAACTTCATAAAACGTTGGATTGAGATAAGCCTCTTTCTTGTATCACACATTAGTATATATAGCATATGTTGGAATTGATTTGATTTCTGCAATCATACCTATCTGTTGTACCCTTGGCCATAGAGAGTTTTTCCCTTGTAACAGAAATGGAGACTCCACTGGGGAGAGATCTTCCTTCTAAGGGTTGAAGTACTTTTTCTTCTTACATTGCTCTTTTTCCTTTGTGTTTCTTGTCGTATCACTACTGGATAGATTATGTTCACTCTGGGTCTGAGTTTTCATCCTTTAACCCTTGCCTAGCCTTGTTTTAAAACATATATGCCTTTTTTTCCTTGACAGTCATGTATACACGCTTGATGTCTCACTGCAAGAAGCGTATATACGCTCTGTTCTCCTGAACAGTCGCGTATACCACTTCCCCTTGCTTGTTGACTTAGTTAATTGACTGTTGGGTAGGATTTGAGGATTACTGAGCCTTCTTGGGTCTCTGTAGTGCCTGTTGAGATTATCTGGGATGAAAGGAAACCTGTTTGGAGTTGAATTTTTGGGCGGAGTCTTTCTATTTGTTTTTCGTTTTTTATTTTTCCTTGGTATCTGGGCTGTTTGCTTAGCTGCTTGGTATTCTGCTCGAGTGATTGCTTTTATACACAATTAGAATTTACATATCAGGTTGCTCATCAGTCCATGCATTTTCTTTGTTAGTATATTGAAAATACAAAAAAAAATAGGCATTTTGCATTGGTTGGCATTTTTGTCTTTGAATATTTATCATTAGCTTAGCACATTTAGCGAAAGATTGCATTTTTACTTCTGAATTGCAGAGTTGAAATTGAAGATTGCATTTTTTTTAGCATATCATCCATTGAAAAGTTAAAGATATACTTTGCATTATATCCATGTTTATTTTCTTGCAGAGACATAACACCATGAGTTTCACTTCCATACCTTTTTGAGTAACTACGACCAATAAAATTTACGCTTTAAAACTAAAATTGATTAGTCACGATTTTATTTTTAGGGTGCACAAACTAGCCTAGGATTTAGTGCCTTGGAATAGGATTTTGTGAGTAAACTTATCCAAGGCAATTAAATCAACATATGTGTATGATACAGGGAGTTGAGAAGTCCATTGTATAATTGGTAATATCAGGAGGCTCCGCTCACATCGGAGTTAAGAACGAGGTCACGCGAAGTTAGTTGAAGAGATAAACCCTGGATACTCACCTTGCATCAGAGATATTTCTGTGGATTTATTCATATTTGGGGATCTTGCTAGTGCCCATACCTTTGTGAGAGGCGATACTTTCAAGGTTTCAGGCTTTGCTCCCTTGCCATACTGTAATCTAGACCTACGACTGTTCACCTGTGCATCAATTATACAGTGGTTGATTAGTTTCTTGACTTAGGTATCTCATAGGTTACTTGCAGGGGTTATTTTTCTTATATCTTGAGTCAGATAGGAGTCGGACAGAACACAACCTTTATGGAGGATTACCTCTCTGGGGGGATCTGACCGACTGGTTGTTAAGCCTACGAGGGCCCTTATAACTGATTCTGTTACCTCCAAACTTTAGCAGGGAGTCTCAAGTCCCTTCTGGACGAGGCATACCTTCTTTAGTGAGGGAGGCCACTCAACCACTCTACCCCGTTTGCATGCATATTGGCCGCTTGACGTTTTGGTATGCTCTTTGACTACTAGTTGTCCTTAGGATATATTTTTAATTTTCGAGAATCATAAGTCATCGTGGAGTTAGACCAACTTCCTTGTAGGTCTCGTCGGTTGTTACAGTTACCACTGGTTTTTGAGTTATTTCCTTCTAAAATGTGTAGAGTTATTAGGAGTGGTACACACACATCTACTTTTCAGACTTGTGGTCCCACAAGGATGACTACTGAGTCTAGTCTTCAGAACACTGGGATTTCTTCGACTCCCAATCCCACTATAGTTAATGGCACCCCTTCGACACCTACAACCACTATGGTATGCCTAATTTCACCTCGCAGTTTTCAACCGCCATCCCAGCTGTTGGTGATAATGCTAGCCTTGGACTTGGGGTCACTACACCTCCTTACACTCCCTTCCCGTTTGGTGTTTCTCATATTCCCCAAGATAATCCTAATGTAGGAAGTGTCCCTGTTCTTAACCCCGGGTCTAATCCTTCTACGGTTGGATGGAACAACCCAGTTGGCGGACAAGTTCCACCCTATATCCCTATCCCCTCGGTGCCGATTTTGACCAATACTTTTGGCATGATGAATCCACTTCAATCCTTCGGATTCCCACCCAAAGGAGGTTAGTATTATGCTTTGGGCACCCCCCAACCTGGATCTAATCCAGTTGGGGGAAATTTTAACAACCCTCAGCTTGGATCTAATCCAACTGGGGGCAATTTTCATAACCCTTATCAGAATATTCCTGCTAGAATGATGCCCAATCCATCTTTTACGAATCCTCCTGGAGGAGGGTTTTATAATTCCGGACAAGGTTCTGGTCCTTACCAGAGTCCTGGATGGAATGTAGCTCCTAACGAACAGTCTTTCGCGGGAGGATGGGGTCAGGTGTCGCAACCCCATATTCCCTTTCTGGCCATGCTTAATCTGCCAGATTTGTCTAAACTAATGAATGACCCGGTAAGTCATGATCCCACATGGCCCCCTATCCCTACCAAACTTCCGTCAGACATTCCAAAAGTCAAAAGAATCGTCAACAAAGTCTATTGGAGGACCAACTTCATTTGGATCCTCCAAACCCATCCAATCGGTAGATGTACATTCCGTGCAATCATCGAAAAACCCAAATGGTGACCAGCAACTAGATGGGAATAAAAGGAAAGGTCAAAATAATCGTAAGGGTGGGAAGAATAATAATAAACCCAAGAACAAGGATAATAATGGGAAACATAATGATAATGCTGGAGAGGGAAAGAAAGAGAAGTGTAAGGTGAATTTTCCTTGTAAACTTTGTACTAATGACCACCTTACACACTTATGCCCCAAACTTGCAGAGGCTGAGAGGCTTTTAAATCTTCCGCCCACTGTCCTGACAAATCCATTCCCACACAACCAACACTTAGCCTCGAGTTCTTCGAATGCCAGAAATGCACATGGTGGAAGTCAAAACCCACCACCACAAGATGGCGACCATGTTTGTATCAATACGGTCGATGCAAAAATTGGTATAGCCACCCGCTCTCGAGATTACAGCTCTTTAAAATCTAGTACCATCCTAGAAGCTCCTCCTCCATCCCTGGAGATGAACTTACAGATCGAGCAACAAGAGCCACCGCCTCGTATTCTGAAAGGAGTACTCAAGTGCTCTACCCACAACCCTAATGCTAGAGCCGCCCAGAACTACTCTATTGTTGAGGATTTGGGCCAAACACCTTGCGCGATGTCGGGTTTGGAGGTACTCCAGATGTGTCCATCACAATGAAATACCTTGCTCTCTGCCTTAGGAGCTCTAGAACCTAGTGGCTTGAAAGTTATCAAGTTTGATGTCATGGATGTGAAGCCTCGCTTTCCCTACCATGTGGCTTTCCAAATCCATGTGGAGTATTCTAAATATACCATCAAATAAGCGATCATTGATGAAGGTGCTACCACTTGCGTGATGTCCCTAGTCTGTTGGAAAACTATCGGTCCTCTAACCCTTTCAAAGTCACTGACCATGTTGAATACATTCGACGATCATTACTTCTGACCTCATGGTATTCTCCCTGCCTTTTCGGTCCAGTTAGGTGGGAAGATGGTAGAGGTGGAAGTAGAGATAGTTGATGCACCTCTGGATTATAACTTGTTGCTAGGTTGCAATTGGACCTATGCTATGGTCATTGTCGTATCGCCCATTTTTTGCACACTTTGTTTTCCTCATCAGGGGGAGATCGTGACGATCGACCAATTATCCTTTGCGTACTCTAGCCTGAATGCACCTATTGGACCGTTGATCCCAGTGGTTGACAATTCTCAGCCAACAACTGAGAATGTCGGTGTCAAAATGTATTCTTCCCTCATGGGTACTTTCGACTTCTCGACATCGATTCACCACGTTTACGCCATGTCTAGTAGGCCTGCTTTAGCAGAGAAGTCCATTCCTTTCCGCACTTCCTATTTTAGTGATCCTTGGACCCTACCTTCTCTGAATTTGTCGATTGAAGGTCAGTCACATGCTGGCATGGCTATGCCACTATCGGTAGTAGAGATTATGTATCAAGCTATCCTTGACTCTTCCACTGATCTTGATCCTATTACCTCGTAGACGGATGAGGAGGATCCCGTTGTTAGGCTTGTATGGGCCACCTCATTATCTTGTTCACATCATTTCTTGGATGAGACTTTTCCTTCGGATGAAGCCATCCTTGAAGCCATGAATGTTTCCTACAGACCTTGGGACAATATGCATCATCGATCTTATTTTCTCCCAAGTCTTGAAAGAATCAAGCAAGATGTTTTTCGGTCTACCTTGAGTGAGATAGTCAGTCATGCTATAGTTCCACTTGATACACATGGAATTCATGCTGAAGTAAATATGGTGAGTATTTCTCCTACCATCTCGATCGATATCTCTCGTACCCCTAGCAAGATTGAGAACGTAAATATATGTGCAGATTGTTCGCCAGAAGAGATTCTGATCTACACCAACCTCTTCAAATAATTTTGAGACGTATTCGCTTGGTCATATGAAGAGATGTCAGGGATCAACCCTCGTATTGTCAAACATGAGATTAGGACTTATCCGGATGCTAAACCTCTTCGACAACGTCTTAGAGCTGTTAATCCTAGGAAGGCCCCCGCTATTAAGGCAGAGGTGGAGAAGCTACTTAATACCAGCTTCATCTACCCGGTTCCCCTGACCGAATGGGTATCCAACCCTGTTCCTGTGAATAAAAAGCAAGGAACCATCCGTGTGTGTATGGAATTTCGCGACCTGAACAAGGCTTGTCCTAAAGATAACTTCCCCATGCCTTTCATTTATCAGATTCTCGATGAGTGTGCGGGAAGAGAAATATTTTCTTTTATGGAGGCATTTTTAGGATATAACCAAATCCAAATCAATCCTAAGGACCAACACAAGACAACATTTATATGTCCTTGGGGCACTTTTGCATACCGGAAAATGCCTTTTGGCCTGAAAAATGCCAGAGCGACCTTCCAATGCGCCATGAATTTCGCTTTCCACGATCTCAAGCACATAGTCTAAGATTACCTCGATGATCTTGCTGCTCACTCTCGCAAGAGAGTGGATCATGTTACACACCTTCGACTAGTCTTTGAAATATGTCATTACTATAAAATCCGGTTAAACCCTCATAAATGCATCTTTTGCGTTAAGTCTAACCGTCTCTTAGGATTCTTAGTTTCCAAGACCGGGATCATGGTAGATCCTCTTAAGGTTGAGGCAATACTTTAGTTGCCTCCCCCGCGCACAATTAGACAATTTCAAGGTTTATAGGGGAAAGCTAACTTTTTGCATCGGTTTATAGTGAATTATGTCAATATCACTAAGAGTTTCATGCGCCTATTGAAGAAAGACACTCCTTTTATTTGGGATAAGCGAGCCCAAGAGTCTTTCAACGCTTTAAAGAAAGCCTTAGTATCGACCCCTCTGCTAAAATCTCCTGATTACAGTAGAGATTACTTGTTGTACATTGCCGCGTCTGAAGAGACGATTGGTATGGTTCTAGTTCAGGAGGATGATGAGCTCCGTGAGCACGTCATCTACTATCTCAGTCGAAATTTAGTTGGTCCTGAGCTTAATTACTCCAGTCGTTCACGCAGTCCAATGTTTACGACACTATAAATTGCTTTGCAAGACTACTGTGGTTGCCGATGTCAATCCGTTTCAATACGTCCTCACTAGGCGTATCATTGGAGGGAAATATAATAAATGGGTTGTCATCTTACAAGAATTTGATATCAACATTGCTTTGGCCAAGTCCAAGAAATCACTAGTGTTTGTAGAGTTAATATCCAATTTCCCACGATTATACGAGGATGTTATCCATGTCGATTCATTTGCAAAAGAACACATTTTCCTTGTCTCATCGTCCGACCACTGGTATGGAGACATTGTTTTATATCTTCAAACCTTGAATTTCACTCAACATCTCTCGCGAGGTGATCGACGACGTGTCAGATACCAAGATAAAAAGCATACCATTGTTGGCGACACTTTGTATTGTCGAGGAATAGATAGTATCTTGCGTCGCTTCTTAACTCACGAGGAAGCCGAGTTAGTCCTAAATCATTTCCACAAAGGGGCTTGTGGTGGTCATCTATCTAGGCTTGTAACAACCCAAAAAATATTGCAAGCCGGTTACTTCTGGCCCACCATCTTTAAAGATTTCATTGAAGCGGTTAAGAAGTGTCACCCCTACCAAGTGTTCACTCTAAAAATGCGCTCGCACCCAACCCCTCTTCACCCAGTTATTACCGTCGATCCCTTCACCAAGTGGGTGGTATATTTCGTCGATTGCAACCAAACTTCACCTGGGGAGCATCAACACATTATTGTGGTTGTCAACTAATTTACCGAGTGGGTCGAAGCCATGCCTACCATGAAATCCGATGGGAAGACTGCAACTTTCTTCGTATTCAACCAAATTATCGCCCGGTTCGGTATCCCGAGTGAGATTGTCACTGATCATGGCAATCACTTTCAAAATGAAATGATGGTAGAAATAGCGTCTAAGATGAGGTTTAAACATGGTCACTCATCTCCTTATTACCCCCAGGAAAATGGGCAAGTAGAGGCCGTCAACAAGTCTCTCAAGACCATCTTGCAAAAAATTATCAGTCGGAGTAATTCTGATTGGCACATCATGCTATATCCCGCACTTTGGGCATACTGAACCTCAGTTAAGACTGCCATCAGTTTTTTCCCTTTTCAGTTAGTGCATGGTGTGGAGTCGATACTTCTTGTTGAATGCGAAATCGCTTCTCTCAAGTTGGTAGTCGAGCTCCTACCTGACACTTCAGATTTAGAGCAACGCCTTGTACACCTAGAGAGTCTTGATGAGCAGCATTGGGACTCCTTTATGGCTATCGAGGCAAACAATAAATGTGTCAAGGTTCAGTACGACAAGTCTATCTATCCCCGGTTCTGTGCTGAGGGTGACTTGGTCCTCTTGTATGACCAAGCCAAAGAACCACTAGGGGCAGACAAGTTTAAACCCATGTGGCACGATCCTTATATCATGCGATGTGTTCTAGAAAAAGGAGCCTGTGAATTAGAAGATTATGAAGGGAATAAGTTGGCCGAGCCCAAAAATGGGCTCTACTTGAAAAAGTATTATGCTTGAGCCCTGGGCTTGGGAAAAACCCTTTGTATACTATTGTAAATTTAGTGTATATACATCTTTTCCCCTTTTCTTTTTGTCTTTGGCTTGCTCATCAAGTTTTCCCTTTTTTGTTGGCAGATGTCAACGGAGTCTTTGGTCTACCTAGGATTCACAGACATAGCCAGTCATCATACACGAAACTTGGCTTCCGCTGCTTGGGTGGTTTACTCACCCAAGGGTTTGCTGGTGTCTTTAGGTGGCATATGCCTAGGGCCATCCACGAATAATGTGGCCGAATATAGCGCCATCATAGAACTATTGCGCGATGCTATCTCACATGGTATTCACTCTCTAGAAGTTCACTTGGATTCTCAGTTATTAGTATGTCATTTGAACGACCGTTACCATGTGCGTGATCCTACGTTACTCCGTCGATTCCTACGGGTACGTATTTTAGAATGACAATTTGATTTTATTACATACTTTCACATTCCTATAAGTTCTAATCAAGTATCTGATGCCTATGATAATTATGTTTTAGATTGGCATTTGTCACATTAATAAAGCAAAGAAGACCATTAAATCAATGTACACATTTTAAGATATGAATAAAGCCGAAGATCCCTCTTTATATATTTCAAAGAATATGGTGTTTGTATTACAAAATTGGGGCTAAAACCCTCAAAATACATATACAACCGATATACATGTCCCATGACATCTACGCCTGTGGCTCCGGATGAGTCTCATGATAGCAAACCATGGCATTGGCGAGATGTCGAAAGAGTCATACCCATGCTCTAGGTACACCGACAACCTGCCGCTGCATGGCTTCAGGTAGATCCTCCACTTGAACCATAGGAATCCTCTATGTCAAACGAGACAGGTTGCCCTGCACGTTCTGTAGGACTCTCTCTGCTTCTCCTCCCACTGCCTCATCTCCCCGGTGCCTCTGCCTATGTCGTAGGAATCCCTCTGGCCGTTGCGGACCCACATCTGTAATCACACATGTATCGAGTTAATATTTAAAACACCATCCAAAAATATTTTTGTTCTCTTAAATATAAAATTACAAAAAAATGAAATATGTAATTTTTTTTTACCTATGGCGCCATAGGCGGCTCTTGGTGGAAGTGGCATATCAAGATCTCCTCTAAAATCAATTCCCACATAGGGATAGTCGTCCAAAGCTATGATTTGTCTCCACCACTAGAAGAAAAAATCATCATTGTAAGGTGTTTCCACCCTAACACCCCCCTGTCGTCTCATGACCTCGATCCATCGCGCCATAGCCGGATCACGTGGTCCTCTAGGACTGATCTCCACTCTAGGTCCCAGGCTTGGGAATCGCTCGAAAAAGAAGTTGCAAAGGATATAGGCAAACCCACAGTTTCGCTTACCCCCTTGCTTGCACTATGTCAACTGACCTTTCATATTGGTCAGCAGTGAGGTACACCAATTGTAGACAGTGGGACTCACACACTCCAATGTGTAAAACATCAATGGTGTTGATGCTTGATGCAGTGAGGTTGATCCTATGATCCTGGTAAGCATGAGCACAATAATCTTCAGGCTGAGGTTTCCTATAGCCCGGGTAGGGATTTTACTTCCCACCATGGGAGTCCCTGCAACACAATGGGCCTTGATGTATTCCTCAACCTTCATCCCACTCTCTGCCCTGCATGACTTGAGGTCCACAACCTCTCCTCGGTGTGAAAGTCCTGTCAAGAAGTAGATGTCCTCTACTTTGATCCTTAATGGTTGTCCATCAAGGATAAATCTCTCGCTATCAAGATCCCAATAGCCCACCAACATTTCCAACAACCTCACTTGGGCCCTCATTCCTTTGAGAGCCCAAAACTTGTATAAACCACATATTTTTAAAGACTCTTGAGCCACCGGATCCCAATCCACTGTTGCATCTACCTCCTCATGCTCGCGCTCTCTCCATTCCAACACCATCCTGCAAAAACCAAATCATTTTTTGAGTTAGAAACTTGTCTTTTTTGCCAATTGCGCACGTATACGCGGGTTATTCACAAACAGTCATGGGTAGGGCCTGAAATACACCCCCTGTGGTTCACACAGGGGCGTATATCTAGTCATATATGCGACATATTCATAGAAACCCACGTATACCGAAAAACCCAATTTGCGCCCTTAAAAACTAACAAAATAGAACCTAATTCAAAAATGTAAACCATTGAATTTGAAGAGGATGGGATGAAGAGTTACCTAGTCTAGACGGTTTGTGATTCCGTTGCCTATTGCTCCCACAATCGCCATTTGAATTCTGGAGGTATTTTAGTCCAAATTACACTATTTGGGTAAAAATCAAAATGATACAATAAATTTTGATTTTATTACTATTTATAAGCTATTTTTACCCACTCGACATAGTTTTATGCTGTTGTTTTTCCTAATGGACTAATTCAAAAATGGTTTTAAGTTGGTTTTTGCAGTTTCGACTCAATTTTCTTGCAGGTTTCAGTGTCATGGTTGGTCGTTTGTCTCCTCGGGTAGGTATTTTCATGACCTAGCATATAGGATAGGTATACACTCCATCATGCATTTCACATTATCCTTCGACTACCACTTTTTACACCTTAGGTACGAACCCATTTATTGCAATGCATAACCCTTCATCTGCTATTAATAGCGACATTAATAAATGGTAAAGACTTACCAAACATGGTTACCCTAGTTAGAACCCCTTTGTCATTTGGTTCCCATGCCGAGTTTCTTCCTTAGGACCGGGAGTCCATAATAAATTGATACATGACTTTATAATGAGCCTCATTACTCATTCATACACATGCAACCTTATTACCCGCAGACTCCCAAATAACGAGTCTTAGTTAAGCTCTTTTCCGACTCGTCTAAAAAATGAAAATATCGTCGAGTGATTTGTCCCTTTCACACTCGTTAAAATTGGATTTGAAAGGTCACGATTCTTAGTTAAGGTCTTTTCCGACTCGCTATCAAAAATGGAAAAGATTGCCGAGTGAACTTGTCTTTTTCAAACTCGTAAATTGGATTTGAAAAGACGTCTATTTGGCACAAGTTCACCCCTTTTTCACACCAAGTAGACTAAAAGATATAAAAAAGGAAATTTTTTGGCGTTAAGTTGTGATTGCATCTCATGCCCTCACTTGCAGTATTGAGCCTTTAGCCGGTTCTCGCTTTTCATTATAAATCGTTTCCTAAGCAGTTTTCAACCTCAACCAAGCAGAGCCTTGTTTATATCCTTCGCAATTTGACACCCTATACCCTGGAGGGAACATCACCCCGAGTTTCCATCTCCCGCATGCATTTCCGTGCATTGAGAATAGGTACGTTCCATTGCTGGAACTAGTTTTTCTTACTTGCGACACTCGTTCCCTCCATTGTATCATAGCATTCATTTTTTATGAAAAAACAAAAAAATACGGGTGTGAAGGGAGTACTATATTGTAATTAGCAAAAATCATGTCTCCTTTGAACATAGCACAAAGTTATTGAGTCCTTGCGTCATCATAATTTTGGGTTTAGCATGTCCTTAAGAAGCTGATCTCGCTACAGAGTTTTCTCTACAGACTGGTTACTCTTCCAGTCCCTATAAAGAACATTATGGATGCCTCCTGCAACTAATTGTCACATCATTAAGTCTATGCTGCCAGATTCCACCATATGTCTCATGCTCTTGTTCAAAGGAAGTCTATCAACCTGTGTCTGCCACTCCTCATAAATATTGACTTTGCATGTCGTCCATACCCTCAGTTTGTCTTAGAATCACATGATACTTTGGTCTTATCATGCACCCTGGCCCTACTTTCATCATTGGTAGGTCACCTTGAACCCAACAATCGACTTTTCATCATTGGTCGTTGACTGGGTGGTTTCCCTTGTGTTCGACGGCAAGACATCTATTCACACTTTGGGATTCGTGCAGTGTCAAGGATACCATTAGCCTTATTGGTGTTTTCCTCACCTTTGTCAACAATGTTTCATCATTGGTTGCTATTCAAAGGGTCTTTTTCGTGTACCACTTGCACTTGGAACATGAAAAAGATGCACATGGTCGTTGGTTCGTGAACATGTTCTTCGTCCGATCTCCACCAAATCATGAAGCTCATGCTTTGTTCCTCGTACTAACTGATGAGAGATGACTCAATGCTCTCCTTTCAGTAGGTCTCTTTCAATCGACTTCAACTCATTTATTCTGGATATGGGACCTAGAGTTTTATGAGTACCTTGAGGCTTGTAGTCATTAGTGGCAGGCTCTCTCGCCATTAATAGATGGGAATACATCAATGTCTCCTAATCAATGGATTTCTCAAGTGTTTGACATCGACTCCTTTATTCAAATTTGTAGAGATGTACTCGGTGCCTTGATACCTACTTTCATCATTGGTAGGACGTCTCACGTTTGTTAACGGTATACCTCGATGACCGGTAATCAAACGATCTCTCATCGTGTTCGACCTCAACTCATCTATTCACATGATGTAGACTTGCACCATTGGTGGATAGTGTAGAAGACTTGAAGACATCACTATGTGGCCATATCTTTTCTGAGTTGTTGCTTCCATTTCATTGGACTAGTACCTATTTGACTTCAGTAATCATGGGAGATCAGATTGTACTCCATGGTATACAGATATCTTCAAATTGATTTTGAGACCGGTTTCACTAGGCCTTGTTCATGACTGTGACAACTCTTGGCATGTATCCGCATTTATATTTTCCTATTCATGGCCATGAACACTTGTTTGGTATATTTTCCACATGGATCTGCATTGTATTCTTGGTAGCCATGTATGCAAAGTCAGTACATAATGTAATGAGCAATTGAGTTCATCCAACTAGTTCTCTACCACTCCACTTCTGGGTTATTTATAATGTATTACGACCATCGCAGATACTCCTTTGATCTCACACATTAGGGGGCATATGTTATAGCAAGATTTGCCTCACCATTGCTATCTTTCACAGAGGGCCTTTTTCCATTTCCCTATGCAGACTTATCATCCCTTTTTGATGAATCCAGAGCTAAAAATATACATTTTTCCACATATATTCTCCCTAAATTCTATGCAAGATGTGTATACGCTTGTTGCTCCACTACAACTCGCATATATTGGGATTTGTGCCAAAAAATACAAAATGAGGTCGGGTTTCCATGTCACGACAAAAGATCTTTGATCCTTGGCCTTCCATATACTGGAAACGTTCTGACTTGACCCTTCAGTTGCATTCTGAAGGCTATAAGAGAACAATTTCGAGCTATGGAAAAGGGAGAGAAATCATTCAACTTTGAGAGCAAAGTTACTCTGGAGAAATTGATTCATATTGAGTCTGCATCCCTTTGTCCCTCAAGTCTGAACACATTGTTCAACCCCCAAGCTCTTCCCTTATTGTTGAGAGGACCTCATTGCCTCTTTCCTATGAGATTGCCTTTGGTGGAGGATTGAAGTGGTGGAGACCCAGTTGGAAGGAACTTGGTTTCTTGGTTTCGAACCATGCCGACACGGAAGTCTGTAATGTTGACACTTCTGCTGATCAATTATTAATAGAAATACTCCTTTCCCATCCTATTGATATCTTGCAAATATATGATTATTATCCATGGGCATGTTTGTAATGTTTATTAATGGATTATGCTATTTGATGTGCTAACCCCTTTTGTATCATCACTATATACTTGCTTTGCTTGTTTGTTGAGAACTTCTTACAGGTATAAATCTTTGGGTCAAAGTGCTCAATGGTGGAACTTCATCAAATGTTGGATCGAGGTAGGCCTCTTTCTTGTATCGCACAATAGTATATATAGCATATGTTGGAATTGAGTTGATTTCTGCAGTCATACCTATATGTTGTGGTTTACCCTTGGCCATAAAGAGTTTTTCCCTTGTAACAATTATACAAATACAATCACTGGTTGATGCTGGTTCGATATACGCAAAGTATGCGGAGATACAGAGTTGTCGCAAATTATATACAAATACTAGATAACAATCAAAATAAAGGGGCAACTATGTATATTGATGGAAGGCCAAAAGCTACTGGAAACATTGCGGGCTTTATAAATAGTACATGACCAGTGGCAACAACTAAGAAATTGAATTGCATATTTGAGTCACGCGAAGGAAATTGTATATTTGTATGTGCAACAAAAACAATAGTTCCAGGTGAAGAGTTGTTGAACGATTACAAATTAAATCGAATAGATGGAGGGGGTGCGACTATGGGGGTAAATATCTTACATACCATTCAACTCTACCTTTGATCAATCATTGTTACAATTTATTGCTGCAATATTTCAAATTTTTACTGCATAGATTTTTTACAATCACTTTCATAACTCTTGTTGATTAATTTATTGTGTCAACATCTATCCAAGGTGACCGTGGAAAGACACCCACTGTGCCTCAACTGGTAAATGTTAAATACAGTAAAAACTTATGACTGCAACAACTAAATTTCATAAATTTCATTATTTTTTTTCTAATATTACTGCAATATTTCATTTTCTTAATGTTATAGGTGAATTGCATAACTTTTATTGATTGATTTATTGTGTCAACATTTGTCCAGGGTGACCATGGAAAAAAATCACCCACTACATCTGTCCAAGGTGACCGTGGAAAGGCACCCATTGTGCCTTAGCAGGTAAATGTTAAATACAGTAACAACTTATGACTACAACAACTAAATTTCTGAAATTTCATTATTTTTTTTCTCATATTACTACAATATTACATTTTTTAAATGTTACAGGTGAATTTCATAACTTTTTTTCATTGATTTATTGTGTCAACTTTTGTCCGGGGTGACCGTGTCCGAACATCACTCGCTACGTCTGTTCAGGGTGACCGTGGAAAGGCACCCGTAGTGCCTCACTAGGTAAATGTTAAATACAGTAACAACTTATGACTACAACAACTAAATTTCTGAAATTTTGTTATTGTTTTTATGATATTACTGCAATATTTCATTTTTTTAATGTTACAGGTGAATTTCATAACTTTTGTTGATTGATTTATTGTGTCAACATCTGTCCAGGGTGACTGTGTTCGAAAATCACCTGCTACATCTGTCCAGGGTGACTGTGGAAAGGCACTCGTAGTGCCTCACCAGGTAAATGTTAAATACAGTAACAACTTATGACTACAACAACTAAATTTCTCAATTATTAAAGTTCATCTCATTAATTTTATTCATCAATGTATTGTAGTATGGTCAACATGGGAAGGCTCCCACAGGGGATATTGATGAGGCTGAAATATTTTATTCGATTGACCCAATGACAACTGTAACGAAGGCCTTGAAGAAGGCTAACATAGAATATCTAGGGTTTCTTAGCAAAAGACCCCTGACACAGGAGGACATGGCAAGAATTATAGAGCTACAAAATACAATAACTAATTTTGGGGTAAGTGGCATCTCCACATATTTTTATCAGTTATGACAATTTCATATCCATTTTTTTGTTTTATATTTTGTATATGACTGATAAAGTACAGTTTTCCATTTGTAGGAGTTTTTAAACCCCGTGTGTGGGGTACCTGTCGATCCTGCAACTGCTATAGGTAGCAGTGATGATCCAATGCAAAAAAAATGTCGACATAGAAAAGTGAAAGTGAGGCTTTTTGAGCCTCTTGAGGTTCCCCTCGAATCCATTGATGAGCGAAATGATTTTGACCAGCATGACATGCCGAAGCATGATGATCCGGAGCATGGGACTCCACATGACTCCGGAGAGGAACATACTGTAGATGGAAATGATATTATTATGCATGGATCAGAACAAATTAAAAGCACCAGATCACTAGATGTCAACTTTCTAGTGGATGACGCATGTGTTCCGATCAAGATTCAAAAGATTGCAGGTAATTGTTAATTAATTGATTCATTTTTTTCATAAAATTTAAATGGACATTTCTTGAGATTATTATAAATTAATGGATAACACGTTTCTATAGGAAACAATGTTTTCTATAGAAACTTAAATGACAAAGCATTGGATCTGTTTGGCCCCACCATTCACACACAGTGGAATGGCCAAGATAGCAAAAAGAAAGATGATTTAATAGATCACATGGTAAAATTGTTCGACAACACTTTCAACAAGAAAGTGGTTACAAAGTTAGCCGACGAGAATTTAAAATATACCAGGGCCAAGTATAGGAAGAAATTGCAAATAGACCTCAAACATGAGCGCCCTTCCATGGTTCCCGAGAAAGAGTGGAAAGTGCTAATAGAGGATGCAAAGGAGAAATTGTTTAAAAAACAAGGATGACAACCACGAGCTGGTCAAGAAAGGTACAACGCATGTCATATTATCAGTGAAATATGATCATTTATGTTTTTCTTTCCTGTTTTAAGTAACAATTTCGATATCTAATTTTTTTTCAAAAAATTCCATATGTAGGCTACCAGACACCTCCAAAGAAACAAAGGCCAGAGTGGAAAAACACGACTAGCATAAACTAGTTCAGGGTGGCTACGGAAAACTAGAATCTCAAATAGTAAGATTTAAATGATTAACTGTGGTTAATATTTATTTAACAGTAGCGAACAAATATATGTTTTTGTTATTGGTATTTTTAATGGTGTTATGCATTGCAGTTAAATATGTTTGACACTGCTACCACCGAGGAGGACCTAAATCTTGGTTATAAGAATGGTTTTAAAAGTGTGATTGAATATAGAAAAATCTCGGGCTAGACTCCTATCTCCCTAGCCATGCAGGTAAATCAAATGAATAAGGAAATCACAGTAGCATGCTTGTAAAATCTATTCATATTTTATTATATCACCCTTAACTAAGTATTTATGTTTGTTTTCAAGCAACAGTGCTACCGCAGTAGTGAATCCCGCGGTATTCAACAAACACCACGTCACATAAGGGTGCACATGTCCAGTGATAGTGTAGAGCAAAGTACCCATTCTGGTATGTATGCTTCAGAATTAGAAATATTTACTGTGATTGTAGATATTTATTTCCTGACTTATACTTATATATTATCTTCTCAAAATTGAAGAGCATGTAGCTCAGGAGGGTGAAATGCGAGAGTAACCAAGTGGACAAGAAATTAACACACCAACTGTCGTAGCTACAGATACAGGTAAAGAGAAATTATAGTGTAATGTTAATCAAAATAATGAATTAGTTATTTCAATTATATTTCAACATATCGATATGATCATTTTCGTTGTTCCAGTTCATGATCCTGAATAGATGCCAACTAACCCTTCTCAGCAACGTACCAGAAGTATGGTACATGAACGCACACAAACAATAGAAGGACAGGGCACACGAAATACAATGTCCTTGGATGATTATGATATCCCAATTGTCAATTTTGTGAATGTAAAAAAACATAAATCAAAGAAAAATTAGATGTATAAATCTATGACTTGTATTTGGATCTTTATCGATGTTTATATGTTCACATGTTTTGATGCCTATCCTAGTTATGCATGAATGTCTATATGTTTTCCATATAAAGAAAATCATTTGTTGGGTATGGGGAATTGAGAGTGATGTGAGGGGGGGAGGGGCCATATGATATTCCACCTTCACGTGGTTGGCCCTGTTCAGTAGAGAATAACCTATTCTCGAAACAAAGAGAAGCTCATTAAGGTATGCGACAACTTAATTTTTTTCTAGAGTATTTTACATAACTAAATGCATGCTTCTTTTCTTATTAATT
>SNQJ01S0194100.1:0-17682 GCA_010110895.2 Picea sitchensis
CTTCAATCATAAAGTTATCTTTTAATTTGCATCTCACAAATTAATTTGACTAAGACCCAATTTCGGCAATTTCTCCCCTTAGGCGCCTAGGGAAGAGAAACACTTGCCTTGGTACATTATTTTAATTAAAAATTTAACAAATTGTGATGTATGTTTGATTTTAGTTCAGTGATAATTTCATTCAGTTCCTTAAAACTCTGAGCCAAGAGGATCTTGTCTTCTGAGTTTTTCCTCTTTAGGCTGTTGAAATACTAGATTTCCATAGATGAACTCTTCACTCTCTTAAAGCTCTTCCCCCTACTCAACTTTAGTACAACTTACTGACTGAAGTTAGACCAAGACCTCATCTGCCTATGAATGCCAACCCAGGTTTTCTGAGTTAAAGTGTTATAATCCCAAGACTACATCCATAGGACCACCCTTAAATTTATTTATTGTGACATAAAATTGTGATGGGTATCAGGCTTGCGTCTGCCACAATCGAGGGGTGACTTCTGGTGCTAACATTTATAGCATCGTTGTCAGGGACAAAATTGAATATTTTCCATATAATTGAATGACAAATCTTACTAGATTTGAAGGTGCATCAGAGCTTAGTACATCAAAGATTGCAACTGTGCACCTAGCGACTCCACTGTGATGACTCCATTAAGGTGACTCCATTATTTCAGTTGTGGCTTCTAGAGGCAGACACATGAGGTCTACTCTACAACTTCCTTTAACAACACCTGAACCTGACCCAGAGAAAATTATCAGAAAGAGAAAGACCCTTCAAGAAGGTACTTCAACTGATGAACCAGGTATTACCGATAATTTTCACCATCGTCCTCTAGAAACTCCAATAGTTATTTCTCATTTTCCTATTACAACCTCTATTGGAGTTTCTAGAAGTTTAAATTTTGGGAGTTTTCTTGTTGATTTCCCCTCTCCGAGATTCAATAATCCTCCTCTTATTAAAGTTGTTTCATTTATGGAGAGGGAAACCTCCTCTCCCTCGAGTCCTCCGTTGTTTTTTTTTGTACCCAAAAAAACACCTCCCATCTCCCTTGCTCGAATTCCATCCCCACCTAGTTCTCCTCTAGTTTACATCCCAATGGCAGGTTCTAATCCCCCTATAAATGGAATGGACACCATAGTAGCTTCCAGATATTCCCCTCTCGTTCATCCTCAGCCTCTTAATGCCCTACCAGTTGGTGGATACTTAAAGAAGCTGTTTAAGTTTACAGGAGAGGGAGATATCACTGCAGAGGAGAACCTTGCAACTTTCTATAGTTATGATGATAATTGTGTCATAGTTGATGAAGATGTGTAGATGAGGAATTTTGTCCACAGTCTTGATGGAGAAGCCATAAATTGGTTCAGGGCCCTGACCCCTGGATCCATTGATGGGATTGAGGCTTTAGATGATGTCATCCTGAGACAATGTGGGGACAAAAAAGACTTCATGTATTATATTACAAAGTTTGGGTCCCTAAAGAGAAAAGAGGGAGAGTCTGTCTTTGACTTCTCCAAAAGATTCAACAAAATGTACAATAAGATCCCTGCTAAGATAAAGCCTACGAAATATTCTACCAAAATTACTTATGCTAGTCCTTTTGACCCTGATTTCTGCCTACTTTTAAGAGAGAGAAGATCTACCTCCTTGGCTCATATGCAAGATGCAGCCCTGGAAGTAGAGTCTAACATATTGGCAGTTGACTGACTCATGAATAAGGATGATAGAAACAAAGGAAGGGGAAGATATGAAGCCTCAACCTCCAGTTCCTCTACCCTCCCCCCTCAAATGGACGAAATAACCAAGTTACTAAAATCACTTTCAACTAGAATGGAAAGGTTGGAATTGGAGGGAAATTAGACATACAAAAATCCTCAAAATGTTGATAACAGAGGAAACTTTAGGAGGTTGAATAACAATTCTCCTCAGATGATACAAAGAGAGCCTCAGTACAGAGACAAGGATGATCAGAAAATCCAAAACCCTCTTCAGAACAACCTTGTCACATATGATGGTGGAGAGGAAGAGGACCTAGACCCATAAATTCACTGTCTTGAAGACTCATCTGCTTCTCCTCACTTAACTTAATAAACATACAAGGAGTCTCTTATGGAAATTCAATTAAACGAGATGAGCAAGGGGAATAAGGCCAGCGACAACCAAAATAGATATAATCTTAGGTCCAAGAAGAAAGAAGGAATGCCTAATGTTCCTGAGCATCCTATCAGAGAAGAGAAGCCTGCTAAAGATGTAGCAGACAACAACAAAGGTAAGAAAGTGCAGACCCCCTCTCCAATGGTCAAAACTCCTATTCTGGATGCAAAATAAATTCCAAAGATCAGATCCCCTTTTAATTGTGAGCATGAAATCTAGAAAATTAGGATCCATGTACCCCTCTCCGAGATGGTCAAGAATGAAGATTTCAAAAGGATCCTATCTAAGATATTGAATTCTATTCCCTCATCTCATCCCTCTGACTCAATCAATTTGCAAGATGAAAAGGCGGAAGTCATCTCAGGTCCTATGGTAGAAGACAAGGATGATTCATCCCCTCCCTTCTATACTTCACTAAACATACATGACAGGGTGTTGCATAATTGTCTGATGGATTCAGGATCTTTTCATAATCTCATGCCCGAAACTATCATGGAAGAACATGGACTAGAAATCCCAAAAGCATACCATGACTTGTATTGCTTCGATTTGAGGAAAGTGTCATGTCTTGGGATCATCAAATATCTAGTCGTGACCTTGGTTCAGCTACCCATGAAAAGTGTGGTGATGGATATTGTGGTAGCTAATGTTCCCCCCAAGTTTGGCATGTTGTTATCAATATCTTCGATAAAGAGACTTGGGGGAACCTTGCAAATGGACCTCACATATGCCACTATTCCTATGTTTGGTGGGGAGCATAGAAGACTATACAAATAATCTCAGTTGGCCTACATTATTAGTGATGAAGCAAATCCCACCAACCATCCTATATTTTCACTTGACATTAATTTTGGATCGAGCTTATTGCAGTTCATCAATTCCCTTGAACCTCCTCTTGAAATTTGAAAGCAAACCCTTACCCTCTGTGAAGATTCTCCCCAGATTTCCTCTGTGTGGAAAATGTTATTCGACAGAGCCTCTTCTAGAGAAGGTGCTGGAGCTGGAGTGGTCCTTGTCTCTCATGTTCAATAATTTGTATCTCTTTCATTCAAGTTAGAATTTGAAGCTACCAATAATGTGGAAGAATATGAAGCTCTTATTTTGGGTTTGAGGGATGCAAAAGACATGGGAATTGAAGAGATGTCAGTGTTTGGGGATGCTGAGTTAATTTTCCAACAGATCAAGAATATTTATCATGCCAAACATCCTCGGATGAGATCATAGAGAAATTAAGTGTGGGATCTGATTGATAGTTTTTTCTCATCTTTCAACATTTTATTTATTCTGAGAGAAGAGAATTTCATGGATGACTCTTTAGTTGTTTCAGTAAGAAATTTCAGAGTCCCTCTGCCACCCAATCTCAGATATGATATAGAAGTAAAATACAGACCCTCCATACCTAACAATGTCAAGCATTCGAAGTTATTTTAGGATGATATTGATATCAAGAGGTTCCTGCAAGTTGTTAACAAATTTTTTTCATTACACATAGACCAAGATTCTGATTCTCAAAGTAACTCACATGATGATGTATTTTTAAAGAAAATCGCTAATCATCATATTGTGCAGTTTTCGAGAAATCACATTCCAAAGGGACTAGTCCCTTTGGAAAGGATATTTGACAATAATGACGTGGAAGTGAAATCACAGAGGTTGATTGATGATACTGACATAGCCAAATGCAATATTGGCACAGAGAAAGACCCTAAGTATGTCAAGTTGTCAAACAACTTGTCAAGGAAACATAGGGTCGGGTACGCTGAGTTATTAAAGGAATTTGCTGATGTTTTTTCTTGGACCTATGAAGACCTCAGAACATTGACACGACTGTCATTGAGCATAAGATTCCATTGAAAGAAGAGGCCAAACCATTTAGGAAGAAATTAAGATAGATAAATCCTATGCTTCTGCCTATTATGGAAAGGGAGGTAAAGAAGTTGTTGGACACCCAAATCGTTGACCCTTTAAGATATTTTGAGTGGGTGGCCAACCTGGTCCCACTAAGAAACAAGAGTGGGGAAATCAGACTTTGTGTCGATTTCAGGAACCTGAATAAGAGCTCAAAGAAAGACAATTACCCCTTGCCGAAAATGGAGCACATATTACAAAGGGTAACTAGCGCATCAAGGATATCTATGATTGACAGTTTTTTGGGATACAATAAGATCTCGGTCCTACCTGAGGACAGAGAAAAAACAACCTTCACCAATCCTTGGGGTACATTCATGTATGCCAAAATTCCCTTTGGATTGATGAATGCAGGGGTGACCTTTCAGAGAGGCATGGATATCACTTTCATTGGAGAAAAGGACAAGTTTTTGGTCATCTATTTGGATGACATTATAGTCTTCTACAGATTAGATAGAGAGCACCGTGAGAATTTAAAAAGGGTTTTCCTGAAATGCAAGAAATTTGGTATCTCCTTAAATCCAAAGAAGTCTTTGTTTGTCATGAAGGAGGGAAAATTGTTGGGCCACATAGTATCAGCTGAAGGAGTTAGGATTGATCTTACCAGAGCTGAAGCAATCCAAGCCTTGTCACTCCCGAGATCCAGGAAATAAGTCTAGTCTTTCTTGGGAAAATTTAATTTTCTGAGGAGGCTTGTTTCCAACTTTGCTGAGATGGTAAAGCTTATAAAAACCATGTTGAGGAAACAAAATGAAGTCAAATGGATTGTCAAGTCTCGGAATTTCTTTGATCAAATAAAGAAAGCCTTGATTGAAGCACCTATGCTTATCATTCTTGATTACTCAAAGGATTTCCTCATTTTTTTTCATTTTCTTCATTTGATACTGTAGCAGTTGTTCTGTTGCAGAAAAAATTCTAAAGGGTTGGAGCAACCCATTTCCTTTTTCAGTAAGGAATTGAGAGATGACGAGATGAAATATGAGATCATGGGGAAGCAGGCCTATGCTTTGGTTAAAGCTCTCAAACCTTTCAGAGTCTATGTCCTACAATCAAAATTCATCGCATACATCCCTTCGGTTTCCATTAAGTAAATTCTCATTCATCTAGACATAGATGGGAGGAGGAGCCGATGGATTGCCAAAATCCTTGATTTTGATCTAGAGATCAAGCCCACCAAATTTATCAAAGGTCAAGTTTTATCCAGGTTGTTGGCTGAATCTAATTGCAAAGATTTGGGGGTAAATTTCGTTAATAATTACTTAGAAAGTCAACAGGTTGAGCTCTCTGATACAAATGCTCAGGTAGACTCCCCACTAGCAAGATGTCCTTGGTACAAAGATGTCATATATTTTCTATAGAAATTGCAGCCTCCCAATGGAATGCAAAGGAACAAGGCTAGAGATTTAAATCTCAAAGCAATTAAATACTGCCTTGTTGATCAAATCTTGTATTCGAAAGACCCCCTGGGGGTGATTTTGAGATGTTTAGACCCACACGAAGCACAAAATATTATGTCTGACTTTCATGATAGTTTGTGTGGAGGAAATCACTTCTGGAGAAAGACGACCTACAAAATTCTCAGGGATGGATATTTCTGGCCTACTCTGTTCATTGATGTTTGCAAAAAAGTCAAAGCCCACGTTATATGTCAAATATTCTCCGGAAATCAACAACTAAAGTCCCTGCCATTGAAACCTGTGGTTGCTTCAGGGCCCTTCCAGTAGTGGTACCTAGATTTCATTGGGGAAATTCATCTTGCATCTAGTGGTCAGCACAGATGGATCCTGACTGCCACTGATTACTTTACCAAGTGGATAGAAGCTATTCCCACAAGGATTGCTTCTCACAGGGTGATCATCGATTTCCTGGAGGATATCATAGCAAGATTTGGTTGTCTGAGTAGAATTGTCACAGATAACGTGACATATTTCAAAGATGAACCATTAATCCAACTCTGTGAGAAGATTGGAATCAAGTTGATTCACTCTACCCCATAATACCCCCAAGGCAATGGACTGGCATAGTCCTATAACAAAATCCTCATCAAGATCATTAAAATAATGTTAGAGGATAACAAGAAAGTGTGGGATTCAAAGCTCAAGTTTTCTCCGTGGGCTGATAGAGTGACAATGAAAAGATCTCTCCACGTCTCTCCATTCCATATCGTATATGAAACTGAAGCAATTTTTCCCTCTCAGTTGGCCTTGCTAGTGGAGAAATTATTTCAAGATCACCAAGGTGAGCCTGATGATATGATTAAAATAATCAAACAACTGGTTGAAGTGCATCAAGAAAGAGAGCAAATCCTGGATAGAGCACATGAGCATCAACAAAAGATCAAGCAAGCTTTTGAAAGGAAGGTGAGAAAAGAGGATTTCCTATTGGGAGATCTAGTACTTAAATGGGACACACCCAAGCAGGACAAAGGTAGGAATACCAAATTTGAGGTCTTATGGATTGGCCCCTTCAATATTTCTGAGGCGTTCTAGAATAACACTTACAATTTTCAGAACTTTGAGGGTAATGAAGTTTTTGGTGGCCCTATAAATGGCCACTTCCTAAAAAAGTTTTCTTTTTAAAGCCACAATCGACGTCCCACCATTGTAAATATCGTTCTTGTTTTAATTTTTATTTTTATTTTTATCTTTTTATGATTGTTAGAATCCATAACCCAACATCTAAGAAACTATAACTAATTGTTAGTGGCAGCTTGCAGGGAGAATGCCATCCCCTGTGGAGCTAAATGTTATCACATGAAGTTGTCAAGACCCGTAGGCATGTATCGATTTACTCGAGTCTATACCCTTGCCCCATTTTCACTATTTTTGTCAGCCATGTCCTTATTTTCCCCCCTTTGTAGCCGACAGAGCCGTTTTCTACTTTCCCTTTCTATTTTGAACGATCACTCCCTTGGCCTCTTTCATTAATCCTTACGTTCTCCAGCCATGTCATCCAAGTTTTCATTGTCACAGGCCGCAACACTCAGAGAGTTCTAATATGGAATCAAATCAAGTAGGCGCGAGAATCAAGAGTTCAAATGTTGTAAAATTGTTCAGCAAGGATCACAAAATCCCGATTCACAAAAGGGAAGTTCTGGTCTGTCTAATCATGAAGAGTCGAGGGTCGTTGATCTGACATCGACAAATATCGAGGGGTTACGAATCGAGAGTTCAGGATTCTTGTCGAAAAGGTGCATCCATAGCCCAAAATCACGATACCCAAAAAGACAATCGTTTCAATCTAGGCCATCCAAATTAAGGGATGTGTGGCGCTAGATCAACAGGATCGCAATTTCATGGATCATGTTTCAAAAGTGGAACATGGTGTGAGACCCACGAAACGTGAAATCGTTGAACTCCCAAAAATTGGGCCCATCGTCTCAACACTTGATCACATGGGAAGCAGGTCAAGAAAGAGGGGCCAATGCTCATCGCATAGCTAGCATTTCATGTTGTCAAGTAAAGGATCATGGCCATCCATTTTGAAGCAATACCGACCGTCGATCTCAAAGAAAGTGTCGTGATTTTGGGCATCGTGATGTTGGAAGTCAAGGGGAGTGAAAACTCCCGAAGAGAAAAATCTCGAAATCTCATTTGGGATAAGCGCGAGGTCACGATCCACGGTCACGTGGGGCAAGGAAATGGATCCTTGAAAAAGATCGAAACACCCCTCTTAATCTCAGTAGAAGATCTACATGATTTCAAGGCTCCGAGATAAAGTTCGGAGAGTTGGCACCACCTCAAACATCCACGGATGCCAGACTCCTTTCCAAGACTGATGCAAGTAGTTAATGAAAATGGGGAAGGTGGTTGAAACCTCGTTTCACCACATAAATGGAAAGCATGGAAGAGTTGGTCGTGAAGGGAAAATTGTCAGCCGTAAGTTTCCTGTCATAGATTTTCTTGTAAATCCCATACCGATCTAATATTGCATTTGACAAAAGAATGCAAGTGCAACCTGACAGAAGAAGAAGCAGACGCCAAGCCTTGAATGAAATGACTAGAGTGTGTTTTTGAAGGGAGTAATTTTCTATCAATATAAATACTCAATTTTGATATTTTGTTAGGGTTGATGGTAGAGAAAAGCTCCCGTATTGTAAAGTTTTGATGAAGATTCTGGTTTTCTGGATATGTATCTATATTTGAGACTTCTTGTTTAATGTAAGTCGGCTTCTTTTCATATCCCTGTAAATAGTTGTGTTATAACACTCGGGCATGGAGGATCCATTCGAGGTTAGTTATGTTTTTGTGATGTAGGTTTGATCACAGTGACATCGCGACCAATTTTAATCAGTTTTTGTGTTGTCTTTTCCCTCCAACACTGAATGAATTGGGAATGGATGATCCAGTTGGGTTGTTGTTATTGAATTGTGATGTATGTTTAAATTCATTTCATTGAAAATTTCTTTCAGTTCCTTAAAAATCTGAAACGAGAGGATCTTGTCTTCTGAGTTTTTCCTCTTTAGGCTGCTGGAAGACTGGATGTCCATAGAATACCTCTTCACTCTCTTAATTCGCTTCCCCCTTCTCACCTTTATTACAAATTATAGATTCAAGTTATATCAATACCTCATATTCCTATGCATGCCAGCCTAGTTTTTATGAGTTAAAGCATTATAATCCTGAGACTGTGTCCATTAGACCACAATTAAATTTATTTATTGTGACATAAACTTCTGATGGGTATCAGGCTTACATATTCCACAATCCAAGGATGACTTTTGGTGCTAACAATCACGATCCTATACTGTTGAAAAATCATTAAACCTTGCCTTCCACTGAGCATATGGCTCTTGAAATTCATTTTACCACCATCATTCTAGGCCATTAAGAGGATCATGGGAGGAGTACATCTCATGTTCCATGCATTTTTTGACGATACTATCATCACTTAGTAGTCGTCATGGGCATGAGGTGGCTTTGGGGAGATCTAGCGTAGCAAGATGTTGACATTTCTGAATGAAGTTTCCCCCTTGCAAATTATCTATTAGGTCATCAATGACTCTGTCTCCTAATGAGACACCCACATTGGCTAGGAAGTGAACCACTTTGTTGCTCGTTCTTTGAGCATGATGTGGGATAAGGGATTGAATTTGATTTATTGTTTCATATAGAGAATAAATACCATCTTCTAATCTCCAAACTGAAGCCAATTTCCTCAGAAGACTGCCATTTTTTAGATTGATTATTTCTTTTATTAGAATTTAAGAATTTCCTTCAATGGTAATCTTTTGATATCCTTGGCACACCATGATTCATGGGTATTGAAAGAAGGCCCATAATTATTTTATGTTATTTCTACTCATTCCAAGATACCCTACATAAATTATGATAATATTTCTTGTATTATTTCAAAAAATTCGGCCATAACTTGCTTGCACAGGGTTGTTCTTGGAGGCTCCGTCGAAATTGATTTAGATGAAATCATTCGAGGGTAGAGCCTCGGTGGAGGGGATTGAGACTGAAGGCTATCAAGAGATAATAAAAGTACCCAGGAACTGAAGAAATATATTCCAAGATTGAAAAATAATATTTTCCTAATTGTTGAATTGAAGATCGGAAGCATTCCAGTGCTGGATTTGAAGAGATTCATTATATGAAGCTTGACTTGTTGCCAAGTTGAATCTAGAGATCAAGAATCTTCCCTAAAAATACGATGATTTTCTTCTTTCCAGGTCTCCCATAGTAAGAAGGCTAGGAAAATATGTCATATTTGATTGAGCATGGGACTGGTAAAGGGGGAAACCCTTCAGTTGATCAAATTTTCCATTATATTGGTTTAGTTTCAGTTTGATATTTGAAAGAGGATGTCTCCTTTGTCCCACATTTCTAAAATGAACAGACATGAATTGAATAGGTTTTCTATCGATTCTGGGTGTAGATAGAAAATATGAAACCACGATGGCCCCACAAAACCTTGTTTGATGAGATTTTCCCAAGTGAGAGTTATGTTGTGTACCAAAATCCATAAGAACGTGGATATTTTGGGTCAATAATTCATCGTCCAAATATTTTTCCAAAGAGGATATTTCAGTTGATCTTTGAGTCCAGAGGCAATTTCGTAACCCTCCTTGATGGTAAATATTGTAATGGGTTTATATACCCAGTGAATTAAATCCTTATCCTTTAAGAATTTGATTTTCCTTTTTTGCAATACATGTCACAGTTCCTACATTTTGAATGGATGAGGGAAAACAGGCCATTGTAATATTGGAAGCCAATGCCTCCATTCCTCTTTTTCCATTCTGTGGGTCCAAAATTTTTGAAACCCATATAAATTATAGTCGGTGAGATATTCGTGGTAGTGCTGGTCTTGGAATTGATGTTCTAACTTGGGTTCATGTTGCCAAGAGTCCTCTCTAAAGAGTGCAATTCCTCCATTTTTAATTTCCCAGAAACAATGGTCATGTATGAGATTTTGATTTTACCAGTATATCCCCCAAGGTTCTTGATTGTGATTAATACATCTCCACCAAATCTTGGATCCCATAATTCTATTAATCACGGTGCGGTCATGAAGCCCCAAACCTTTACAGACTTCTTCCTAATGAACAAGGGCCCATTTTTGGTGAGAACAATCACTTCCCCATAGAAAATTTCATTGTAGTTTCTTGATTTTCTTAACAAAAATCTTTGTTGCTGCAAGAAAAGAGAAAAGGTATAGGGAATTGATTGTAAGACAAATTTGACTAAGACCAATATACTAGTGAGGTTTAAAGATTGGAAGGTCTAGATGGCAATCTTTTTTTCTAGGCGATCTAGAAGGTCTTCCCATTTTGCTTGGCATAATGCTTTTTCCATAAGGGGAGTGTTGATGAAAAGGAATAGATATCCTAATACCAACGTATTTGAATCTTGCTAGGATAATGAAAGATACAGGACATTGTTAACCTATGTTTATAGCCATTTTGCAAAAGTATCAATTAACCTTCAAGAAATTTGTCCTTGAGATTAATGTTGTTTTCTTATGTTGATTTTTGATAAAGAAAAATAAAATATTTATATCAGAAAATATAAAATGTTTGATGAGTAGTCATGAAAATAGAAAAAACCGAAACAAGATCACACACATAATCCAAAAGGAGACCACAAAACCATCAGATGGGTTTATTCATTTAGTTCTAGAACATTTCGAAATACATTCTTTCATAACCATAATGGGTAAGGACCAGGAAAATACTTAGAAATAAAAGGTTACATAATCACAGAGATGACTGGTGTCTCCCAAGTAAAAGCTAGATTGAAAAATAAATGGATCAACAAGCCATAATTTGTCATTGCTTTGACTCTGCACAAAATTCCTAATTAGCACTAAAAGTCATTTCATAAATCCAATAAAAATTTATAGACTATCAGAACTAGATGATCAAATTTATAACCATGTCAATATTCAATTCTTCTTGGTCCTCCTTGTTACCACCTTCAGTAAGACCCTGATATCAACAAGAAGTCTTTAGAATTTAAGTATTTCATAAGTGAATGAAGTAGTAATATAATCTCATTCTAGGGTAAGAACAAAGCTTATCATAGTTTTTTCCTCTATCTCTCCTCCCTTTGCTTGTCCCTTCAATTATTCTTTTATTCCTCCAAAAGTAGTTTGAGTATTTCAAATACTTTTAGTTAAGTTATTTTAATAACTTTTAGTTAAGTACATACAACTCATAATTAAATATTAATAATAAATGATAAGGGTATAATAAATATTAACTAATAGGTGGGGACCCCCTAACAACTCCTTTGTTTAATTTTCAAATTATTCCCTTGTTCCGCCAAAAATAATTATTCCATCAAACATCATTGTGCACACATACCCCAACAAATCATCATATGAAATATCTTAAAAACATACTTGTGACTACCCAAATATCACATATATGTAAGTATATTTATCAAAAATGAATATGTCAATCTATTTTCTTGAAAATATTGTTGTAAAATATCCAAAAAATAGGAAGGCATAAATCTGTCCAAACATATTATTTTCCAAAAATAACAAATATATCCCATAAATAAATAAATTGTATCTCAACAATGAAACCATCATAAAAATAACACCATGCAATAAAAAAATCATATAACTTATGTGAGACAGTTTTCCTATGTCCACTTCCCTGATATTTGGTTACTTTGAGGACCTCAGAATCTGCATGGATAGATTCTTTATCATTTGATACTGATGTCTCTAGATGCATATCTCCAAAATATATATGTCTATTCTCAAATTTTGCGTGTTGGGAGTGAGAAGATGTGAAAAATTGGTGAGACTCGACAAAATGGGCAAGCCATTTGACTTTTCTAGGCTCTGGTTCTTGGACTTTAGACTCTAACTTTTTCAGTGGTTAGGTGTTGATGGGCGAAATTGAACGCTCGTCAACTGGAGGGGTGGATCCGGTCCGGGGTTGTCTAAATAACCCAATTCGTTTGGGATGATCCACTCTGACGGGTTTAGCGGCTCCATTGGCTGATCTAAGTCCTAGGAAAACAAAATAAAAACTAAGGTAAAGAAACTAATCTAAGTAAAAAAAAGCAACTACAACAAACTATATACAAATCGAAAACTATATATACAGTTTACTAACTAATATCATAAAACAATAATTCTACTTATTTAAATGTTCAGCTATCAACAGAATTAAATGTCAATTTTATATGTACAGTATTTACAAAACACAAATTTTGATCTAAATTTGCAAAAATCATTTGTGAATTGTCTTATGACAGCTAAGCTATTATTTTTTATTTTTTATGACTTTTATGAAAAAGAAGTAAAACAACAGCTAACTAACTAAGCAATGAAGATAAGAATCAATACTATATATCTATCTAAACTAGTGAGAATTCTCGAATTTATTAACTATTAAATTGCAAATAACAAACTGACCTGAAGTAACGCTTCTGGCTTGTCCTGTGCATAGTACTTGATTTAGCTATTTGATGGGAGGAAACCCGCACCAGATTTTCCACAAGATTCTCGTAAACAGGAAGTAGCAATGTTCTTTGAGTGCGAATGACAGAACAAACAAGACATAAAACAACAACAATCTTATATTTCACAAATCATCACATTTAGATAAATCCCAGTGCGAAGATTTGTGCATAACTGCTCATTTAACCAAGAAGATTAACCTTCTATTAATTAAATTAAAATAGGGTAATTGATGTATGTAAAATAAGAGACATCAAATATGGACAACACATTAAATTATATCGCATCAACCTGTACCAAATCTTGATATCTAAAGTAGTCAATAATTTGATTACAAATTAAAATGCATAGAAACTTGAAATAAAAGTTTGATATATTGAAAGCTAAAGCTGTTACAAAACATCCACTTTCATTCCAGTTTGAATCATCAATCCATAGATTCTGTCTCCAAGCAGCGATGGGTTCTTTACAAAAAAATAAGTATATAAAGGCCACAGGGTAAAACATCGCTATGGGAATTATCAAAAAATGTTTGCAAAAAATCTGGGAACAATCTCCCAACTCTCTATTTCTAACTAAAACTAACAACCTAAACCAAAACTATGTAACAAGAAGCATGTTCTAAACTACCACAGCAGGTCTGATTCCCATTGAAAATCGTGTGTACCTGTAGATGGACAAGAATAAATGATTTTAGATAGTGTTCAGTTGTAAAATCATAAAACAAAATCAACTTTTATGACTAGCTACAGAATCTCACGATTATGTAGCTGGTCATATTTACAAAAAAAATCGTTTTAAATGAATCCAAATGATAACAAGAATGTATACGGTCAACCAAACAGAGCCTTTATTACCAATTCAAAACAAGCAAATCATTCTTGGTAAAACAAACCAAATTTTTTTATGCCAATTCGAAACAAACGAAATCGTATTGAATTAATCGAATAGTAACAGGAATGTATGCGATCTATCAAACAATTATTTTGTTACTAATTCAAAGCGAATACAATCATTTGTGCTAATTCAAGGACAACAAAATCGTGTTAAATCCGTTCAATCCAAACAAAGCTATATTCGATTTAGCAAACAAATCAACGCAAACACAATAGTTTATGCTAATTCAAAAATAACAGAATCATTTTTAATTCAAACAAAACAGAAGTAATTCAGAGAAAACACAATCGACTATTCTAGTTCAAACCAAATCATTCAAAAATTGACGTTAAAATAACATACCTTGGCTGTAGGGATATGACTCGGTCAGGATAACTTTGAGTTAACAAAGGCAGTAGTTGCCTCAACATTTCTGAACACGATAGGACCCGTGGTCTTTTGCCTCTTATCGTTGGCTTGCAGTCTATCATTTTCCTTTTACAACACAGTAACCCATTCCTCCAAGGATTTAATTTTGGATTGCAGCAAAGGGATATCTGTGTAGTATCGTTCGAGCCAAGAGTTTCAATGAGTGCACTGTTGTTGATTAGGCCGAGTCACTACAGGTGGGGGTTCTTTTAAATTACCAAGGATTCCACTGTCAAACTTGATTCCCAGGAAGTTAGGGTCATCCTTGAGGCACAGTGGGAGGTTGGATACGTAGTCATAGGGTTTAACAGAACAGAGGCCTTGTGATTACGGGTATTCCTCGGCAAAAAAGCGTTCAATCTCAGAATTCAAGTCTTCACTCAAAACAATTTGCTTTTGGTCAGTGTTTTGTTTGGGCTTGCTACGAGCACACCTAGATATCCAACGTGCAACCTTCTTACCTTTTCTATTGGCATCGGTATTACCCTTACCCTTGTTCCTTACAGACCTCTTAACAGTCTTAGTATTGTCTTTCGAACATGGGTCAGACATGGTGCCGGGTAGATCAATGTTGGGGCAGGTCGAGGGTTTGACAGCGGGTAGAAGGGTAGGAGGTGTCACAGTAGGACTAACAAGGGTTTCAGTGACCATGGTCTTGTCCACTCTAACAAATTCAGTAGTGGCAAAGCCATTCCTTAATAGGAAAGCTTGCCAACAGTCACCACTCAGCCTCAAATGATGAACAATAACAATCTTAATCAAACAGTGATGGAAGAGGCTGGAATCAACCTTCTCCCTCTTAAATCGCTTGGCCATTTTGTACAGGCTGCGTAGGAGGTAGTGAGGCATATTCAAAGGGAAATCTATGAAATTCATAAGCAACCGGAGATGGTAAAGAAACACTAAACCATAACGACCTTCGCAAGTGACAAATTGCTTAAAAATGGCTAATAAATCATGCCACCTAGACTTAAGGGAAGTGACTGGCATACCTCTGTCACAACTGACAATTTTCCTCGATGTGAATAGTAGAATCCATGACACTTCGTCCACCTTCGAATTCTTAAACAACCTCTTCCCTTTAGTTGGTAAACCCATGGCTGAACTGAGGAATTCTTCGTTTAATTCTAGTTGGATATCTCCAACTTTGGCCTTGCATCCATCGAATGTGAGGGCAAACTGTTGGGCGACCGCGAGGTTGAAACCCTCAAATTTTTGGATGAAAACTAACCAGCCATTATTCTCCAGGTCCTCACGAGCATTGTCAAATAGCAACAGCATTTGGATGCCATTAGGTTCTATGCGCACTATATGGGCCATAGGAGAGAGCACATAGTGAGCAGGGTAAACGGTGAGGGGGCTGGACAGGGTAGACGCAGGACCAAATGCTCACAGGTTTCCCCAAAACAAATAGAGGTAGCCTGAGATACAAGGCAGGCATTAATGCCTATACGTGCGTGGGTGGTGGAGTGAAATAAATCATGCAAAACATTCATATTGATATGCACAATCGATGGCACCCTGGTGATTCAAATGACTATTGGTGTGTGTTGAAAACAATGTAAATGATATGTCAAACAAGCAACTATTGAAAACCATGACAAGTCGATCTGAATGTTTGAACAAACAATAGCTTTTGTATGATTTAAAACAAAACAATCATTTTGAATATAGCACCAAGGATTTGATCATAAAATTTATGCATTGTATGAAACCATTGCACCAAGGATATAATCAAAGACACCAAAACTCATTGCATGGTGAATCTATAAATTGAAACCATATCTATACACATGCAAAGTAAATAAAGGCTTGGTGTTTTGACACATGTATAACCAATATTGAGTTAGAAGTGAAATGACCATATGAACAAGAGTATTCATAATAATCCAGTGATGATTTTTATGCCATTGTCATGACTTCCAACTCAATGTTTTCACTCTTGCAGTCATGAAAACGAAAACAAAAGGCAGGTGTGTGAATGCGTGAGATAATAGTGTCGTTTTATTTAAAAGATTGCGATGAGTATTAAGGGTTCAAAACCCTTGTGTGGGAAGCTTGTAAGGAAAAGATAAAAATGCGAAATGGCTGCCAACAATGGTGACACACTAGTAGAAGAAGTTATCTCTGCCATAAGAACAAATCCAGATTATGATAATGAGAATAATTCTAACTCAAAAACAACCAAAAAATTGTTGAAACATCGTCATTAATCAGATATTCCAGCTGTGCTTAAAAGATGAAAAATGATAACAGTCTCAAGACAAGCGAGTCATGATATTAAAGATAAAATATCCAATACTGTAGACAGAGCCACTATTGCCAGCAGGCATTCATAGCCTCAGCAGGGTTTCCATTTAACCCACTCTGACATCCATATCCTGCCAAGAAGTTCCAGATCAGAATAAAGGACATTTTAAGGTCAAGAGATTCCATATTTGCAGATTTTCATATACCCGACATTGCTTCGCTGCCAGCAGGCATATTCAGTACCCCGATGAAGTTGTCTTGGTGTCATGCATGCATTTACCCGCTACCAGCAGACCTATTCAGCAACCCGGTGGGTTTACAAGCACTTCCCACGGCTCTTTTATGATTTAATTTTTTAAAGATATATAATTGAACGGGGTGACGCTGAAAATTATGATATTTTAGACATATTTTTACAGACCTTGAAAGAATTTTTTAAAACTGTCCTTCATTAAGATTCAGAGATGGTTTGTTTGCAAAACCAACCTTCGAAAGCAGGGAGACATCTTCTGAGTTATTCCCTTAAGGATCAGGGACAACGTAAGAAGATAATGGATGATCGTGATAGGCTTCACTTACAGACTGAAATCAATAAACTTGTTTCAAACAACAATCTTTCCTCAACATGGCTGTAAATTTCAGAAGCATATCACAATAGATGTTTAGACAAATTTTCAACAGTCATTTCAGAGGGAGAATTTTCTGTTTTCTTTGTCTGAACAGTTCATAATGCAGGTATGTGTATTCCCAAAAAGAAAAAACTGATAAACGTAAGGGGAAAAATCAAAACCAAAACAGTAAAAGAAAAGCAAACAAAAGAAAAATATTTACACAGTATACACAGGGTTGTCATCAAGCGAAATATCTTTTCAGAGCTTGGCCATTCACCATATAGGTGTCTGGCTGTCCCTCTAGATTTTGTAATTAGAAAGAGCTGGGACCCAATTTCTCAGCAATTAAAAATGGTCCAAGCCATAAGTTCTGAAACTTCGTGTGCTCTCCCTTGTTGGGACCACACATTGTACCTTTTTGCTCATACTTTTTGCCATTGTTATACCCTTCATCACCTATATTTAGACTCATATTATCACTTCATCTGATCACCCCAAGGTATACAACGTCCTTTCTCATCACTATATGTTTAA
>SNQJ01S0194101.1:0-17682 GCA_010110895.2 Picea sitchensis
CTTCCTTCTCTCTTCAGGAACTCAGGCCACTGTGACCCCTCTAAAGGCAATAGATAGGTTTACATCATTAACGATCATAGGGATGACGGAAATAATGTGTAACACTTCCTTTCTCTCGAGGTTATATTTTTTCTGAACCTGCATGATGGTGTTCTGATAACCTTTTCTGAACTCTTCTGTTTCCCAGGACAACGCATCATCAATTTCCCCAATCCATGCACCGTTCGTCTCTAGCATAAAATCATTGTTTCTGCTCATGTATCGATCATGTTCTCTCTTTGTCAAAAACACACATGGGTTCTTGTCATCACAACAATGCATTTGTTCTTTGAACATCTGGTCAAAGTATTCATCAGAATGGAGGCCTTGTCTACTAGTTGCCTTGATATGTCTGCACCCTATGTTCCCTATGTCTGATCTGAGGAAATTGACACCTCCTGAGGTTCTGATTCCTGGGCTGGGGTTCTTGCTGTTCTCGGGCAACATAATTGTTTCTCATAGACATTTTCTCCATTAGATTCTCCATGGCTCTCATCATTAAGTCAAATTTGTCATCTGTGGATCTCGATGTTCATGGCTACATGTCTCCTTGGGGCTTATTATCACCTCTATTGAATCTCTGCCCGATATTTCAGGACGCCATCATATTTACCTCGAATTAGAATGCATTTCTCATTATCACGTCTAGGTGTGTTGATCTTCTTTCTCTCAACAGTAGTGTGAAATCATTTTCGTAGGAGTCAGCGTACTACTCCTCCACAACCCTGGTAGGTGTCTAGAATTATATGATAATCGAGTTATAAACCTTCATGAAGTGGGATGAGAATTCTTGCACCGTCTCCTCCGATGCCTTCTTAATATTATTGTACTGCGTTAAAAACTGTAAGGGGTTCTTCTTGTTTCCCCATCTATTGATGAAATATGTTTCGAACATGACGAAGTCTTGAATACTTGTTGGTCATATGGATTTGAACCACTTCCTCACCTCACCCACAAAACTCTTCACAAACAACCTCATTTTTGCATCTACATAGTCTACCTCTTCTAGGTCGACGAAATCGTTGAACCAATCCAGATGCTTTTGGGATGAAACGCTCCCTTCAAAATCATAGAGCTTAATCCTCTGACTATAATTTTTGGGAAGATCATGTAGTTGGGTGGGAAAAATGAGGGGGGATACTGTAGTGGCCATGGCTCTAGGAGGGATTGGGATTTAAGGGATATTATTTGATATCAGGGCTTGGAATCACTTCTGGTCGAAAGCTATCTCATCCAAGCTGGTTTCCAACTTAGACCTGAATAGGGTTTGCTGAAATAATTCTTTGGGTAAGGACAAGATTTTGTCCAGGTAATAGAATGGGTCTGATGCTTACTCTCTAGTCCTAGGTAGAATTTTCTCGGGGTCGTACACAGGCTCTATAGGGTTTGGGTTGGGATTTGCTCTGGTATAGATCATCTTCGGAGCCAGGTTTCCTAAAGTGGGATACTTGATGCTACTGGTATTTTTTATTGGAGTCACTAGGGTAAAGGTTTCATCATGTACAGATGTTTGTCCCTCTATTACCCTCAGGGGTCAAACTACAACGTTAGTCATTTTCCCAGGGAAAATCTATTCAATTTCATCCCCGACAACGAAGCCATAATGTTAGCACTCTGTAAATCTGTTCGACTGATAAACAAGCAACAGAGGTAAATTTTTCAATCAACTTTGAGACCCAAAACTAGCCTTTTGAATATGGAGAGGGCTCTCTCAGGAGACACGGTATCAACGCGGGATATGGCTTTAAAGTTGTGGCTATATTTAACACTATAAGATAATAAGTCTTGGTTTTATTGGTGTAAGATGGTAGGACCTTGGGCTATGTAGTCGATTAAAGGAAATGATAGAAACAAATGACTCAGTGACTGAGATTGAGAGGATAAAGGCTAAGTAAGCAAAAATATTTAGTTTAAAATTGTTGTGTGTGGTGGATAGAAAAAACAGGAAGCAACTCAAAACACCGATGAGGATGAATTCATAGTTAACTTTTAGAGGAAATATGTTTTGTATAAATGGCATGAACAAGGGGAGCTATGCAACAAAACCACAGGTTCTAAAATTCATTCTGAGTTGGATAGAAAAATATATGAATAAAGAAAATAGGAAGTACATACGCAAGGAAGGGAAAAAAATACATCCAACTGCTACAATTAGAATATTTTCATCAAATCTATAGGACTTTTGCATTAAGCTTCAATCCAACTCAAATTACATTCAATAGATGTTGTCTATACTACATTTTTCCAACCAACCTGGATTACATTGAAAAAATCAAATATATAGGCGAGGGCGTAACTTGGGCTACCTTGCTCTTCTAACTACTATCTCTAAAAACTAGGAAACTGACTGTTCTACATTACAAACTCTTCGCATGACGCTTTTCCAAAAATAGACAACAAATATGTCTAGCTACATAATGAATGTTCGCAATCCACCATTGGGATTCAATTATTGATCAGGTCTCGTCATGAGGGAGTGATGTGTCAATTCTTTCCTTTGATCGAATATCTGGATGGCCAAGTGTTTGTTAGAGTCCCGTTGTCTGCTATAACGACTTTGATTTATGCCACACAGTCATTTTCCGAGGGAAATGTGCACAGTAAGTGGTTGCAGACAGTCATGGCCGTTATCAAAATGGAAAAATGTCTTAGGGTGATGCCTCCTTCAAAATTTTCATGATTTTATTTCTGTTTGTGGATACAGGAACGAACTCAGTCAATCTTGTTTTTTCTATTCACTGGCGAGAGCTTCACGGGATTTCTCCTCAGTTGTTCACGTTCTCTGGAATGCTCTGCATACCTTTCCTCTGAGAGCCTCTATGCTTCGCACAACTGTATGAGGGTATCTTTCACCTCTCTAATATGTTGTTTGAGCCATGTCACATTCCCTTCACGACCTTGTGTTGTTGACACTTCAATGGTCTTTGTCTCTAGCTGTTGCCTCAACTCCGTGTTTTCCTGGTAAAGTTCAGTGATAGATATTTTCTCCCGCTTCAACTGCTGAGATGGCTCTTGATCATTTGTGTCTGTTACATCCATCCTCCTCGTTCTTCTCCCACCTTCTCGACTTTTTCCCTAAATAGGTTCTAGCCGAACAACACGCATAATTAATTTCTCTGCAACCGATCTTGCATGTAGCTCGTTTGGGACTCGGGGATCCCCGACTTCCTAGTTCTTTCTTGGTCTCCCCCTTCTCTGAGGTATTTGCTGCTGGGAAGAAAGGGAGGCTACCATACTTCCTTTCTTCTCTAGTTCTTCTACTCCAAGTTTTGTGTGGTGTGATACCTTCACTTCCGTGAGTAAAGAGAAAACTCCCTTTGGATTTTCGGAGGCACCTATTGTGAGTGAGAATGAATCCCGGTAATTTTGGGGATCAGTCCTAGAAATTATGCTACTCTGCATGCCCATTAGTATGTTTTGGAAGGTCATCATGGAATGACCAGTATTAATCTTGTGCATGGTGAATCCGACAAACTCCCAAAACAGAGAAATTGATCAACTCGAGCTTGCGAGACAATTTACAGATAGAGCATGGATCTAATTTCGTAGATAGAATGGGTACAAAAAATCTAGAATTTATAATAGATCGAGTGGGTGGAGGAATCGTGCCAAGGAACATTGAATTCATGGTGACTAGATGTTGCAAATCGAACTGTAGATTTTCCATAACACATCCCCGCATATAAGGTACAGGTGATAAGGGTTGTATGGCATACATGATACAAATGCCACAATTTTTCATTCCTTCGACCTTCATAATGAACTGATAATAGTTTCATCCCTTGCTGACGTGACTTTCATTAAGTACTTGAGTCGACCTGGGGCACGTAGAGGCTATCTTTTAACAGGACCTGACTCTTTGGGAACAACATACCTGTACCATTTACACATGTTTCGAATCTGAAATCCCTTCCCATTTCCAAGGGCCAACCGACCATTTGCTAACTTCGACTTCTTCATTATTACGTACTCGATTTCACATGTTTTGATACATGGGCCATAACTTGACCAAAAGATGACTCTAACTGAAAGGAAAACGGCAAAGTTAACATGCTCTACCAGATACTAACTCAAGGTGTTCACAACAAAGAATATATCTATCCTAGTATTCATCAGATACATCAATGAACCAATAATCTATCTATATAGAGTAGCATCAACCAACTCTAACGAAGTATCAACCAAGAGCTTCAAATTCATTTCCATGGGTGTGTTTATGGCTTTACATTCCAACATGTCAAATATCTTCAGTATTTCAACTGCATACTTTCCTTGGTTAAGGAAGATCTTCTCTGGGCTCTGCCAAACTTCAAGACCTAAGAAATAATTCATCGGGCCGAGGTATTTCATCTCAAACTCTGTGGTGAGCTCCTTCTTACAATATGTGATGATATTTTCTTCTCCAATCTGGAATAAATAATCCACATATAGTAGCAATATAATTGTCTCATCATTCATAACCTTGAAGTAAAGGTTAGAATCAACTTTACTCTTGTTAAATCCCAAGCTCATTAAGAAACTATCAATTCTTCCATACCAAGCTCTAGGAGCTTGATTCAACCTGTACAAATCTTTCTTCAACCTGCAGACATGAGTATTTCTATCTTCAACTTCAAACCCTTGTGGTTGTTCTATATACACTTCTTCTTCAATAACACAATTTAAGAAAGTTGTTTTCACATCAATATGGTGTAACTTCCACTTCATTTTGGCTACAAGAGATATGATGGTTCTGATAGAAGTGTATTTGGATACATGATAAAATGTCTCTTCATAATCAATACCTTCCTTTTGAGAAAAATCATGAGATACAAATATTTCCTTCTGTTTTTCAATACTTCCATCTGCTGCATGTTTTATTTTGTATATCCACTTGGAAGATACCACGTATTTTTTCTTTGGTCTAGGAACTACTTCCCATACATCATTATTTATAATGGATTGGTATTCTTATGTCATGGAATCCATCCATTCTTTCTTCTGAACCACTTCTTCAAACAAATTAGGTTTCTTTTCTATGATATCACACATCAAGGACATATAGTTGGAGAATGACTTAGGTTTCTTTCTTTGTCTCATGGTTCCTTCTAGGGCACCATACTTCTCTGAATATTGATTACGTTCTCTCTCCCAAGTTGGATTTCTTTGTGAGAGATCATCATACGGGGAGGTTCTTGATATTCTATCATATCATGATCTTTTGGAATCTCATCATTAGGGGTAATTGTAACTTCCTTCATGGGTTCTGCGACTCTGGGAGCTACATGTTATTCTTCATATAATTATTCAAGTTGGCATTTCCTTGATCTTTTGACTGCTACATGTTCATCAAAGGTTACATATCTACTGATATCAATATGATGGTAACCTGGTATTTAAATTATGAAGGCCTTAGAGACCTCACAATATCCAACGAATATTCCCTTCTTTCCTGAAGTATCCAACTTAATTCTCTTTTCTTTTGGAATGTGTACAAATATTGGACAACCAAATATTTTTAGATGGCTTACTTCTAGCTTCTTTCAAGTGAACATTTCTTTGAGAGTTTTGAATCCAAGTGCACTATGGGATATTCTGTTTTGGACATATACTGTTGTTCTTGATGCTTCATCCCATAAGTGCATTGGAATATCTTGATTCTCAATCATAGTCTTTACTTCTTCCATAATAGCTATATTCTTTATTTCTGCTACACCATTTTGTTGAGGATTATAGGGAGTGGTAAAATCCCTCTTAATATCATCATCTCTGCAAAAGATTCCAAATTCATTTGAAGTGTACTCTCCTCCATTTTTTGACCTGAGTATCTTGATTTTCCTTTCAGAGAGGTTTTCTACCAAGGTTTTGAATTCATTGAACTTTCCAAGTACTTCATATTTTGATTTCAAGATATAAATGCAAGTATTATGAGAGTAATCATCAATAAAAGATACATAGTATGCATACCCTCTTAGAGAGGTTGATGGAATCTGAGTGACCTTCTCACTTGTACATACTTTCTTCTTATGTTCTAATGACAATTGCATCACTATAGTTTTTTTTTCTTCTAGGGCTGAAGTAGAAATTAAGTTCTTTTTCAAACCTGGTACATAGAGTACATCCTTCATTCTCATGGGAGTTCCTAAATCAAGTTTGTAGGTGGATTATTCCATTCCTTTTGATAGGGTACTCTCAAAGTGAAACTTTCTAGTGAAAGTCCTTTTCTATAAGGGTAGAGAGAATATCTTTATGGCCTATCATGTGCTTAGATGAACCACTATCTATGAGTCAAGTATCCTCTCCAGGTGTCACAAAACATAATATTCAATCTCTTTTTTAGTTAACTTCTTGGTTGTCTCATCATCTTCAACTACATCACTCGTACATATTGGAAACATTTCGACATTCTATTTTCGACATTATGGACAAAATTGTCCATACTGTCGAAAACTATAGAAAATTTTAAATTTTTTTCTCCATATTTCCTGATAACGTCGCTCTTGCAACGTACTACAGACATGTGTCACTATTGAAATGGCATTGGATTTTCGTCTCTCTGGCGACATTGGTAAAATTTTCATCACACTTGTGATGTTATGGAAACTAGGTTTTCCCCACCCAATGATCACCTAGTATTTGACCAAGTTAACTTTGACTTGGTCAACTATCGTCGGAATTGAGAATTTATAAAACCTATAAATATTTTGCATTTACGTATGTTGTGACAAGTTTACTATAATAACGACACTTCAAAAAGGGTATAAGCCAGTGTTCTTGGAGAAGAAAAAACAAGTATTGTTTTCAGTATATTTATGTGGGGAAGAATGTCAGAAAACATTAGAGGTGGGAAAAAAATTAAAGAGGGTGAAAAGGGTGATGGTAAATGTTATTTCCCTTGCAAAAATTGTTGTACTAGATGTCCCAAAAGAGTTTTAATAGAAATAGCTAAAAAACATTGTAGAAAATATGGGCACATGGACGGGGGATCAAATGAATATCGTCACATGCTAATTAGCTATATATACATTCACTATCTATTTTAATGTTTATTGTATTCTCAAACTTTTATATTTTTTTATACATGCACTATTTTTTCATGATTATTTGTAATTATAAAGCTAGATTTCCCCCCTAACTTTATGCACAAAACACCAAGTAGTAGAATAAATGATGTTGTAGTACAAGATGAAGAACTTGACGAAAATAATGAAGATCAAGTTAATGATCCGATGGAAGTAGATGCCAATAATAACATAGTTCAATAAGATGGGACAAATAAAATGATCCAAGATTTATTCAGTCATACATATGAGGATTGCGGGGACAATAGTGATGATATTTATGATGAACCTCTGATTGAAAAGGAAAATAAATGACTTTATAAAGGGTCAAGAGAAAATATTCTCTCCACTACATTGTTGCCAGTGAACTTGAAAGTTATGAATCATTTGTTGAACACTTGTATGACACAGATCCTAAGGTATGTGTTATGTTTCATCACATCTACAGAAAGGTTGATTTTTCCCCATTCTTTTAGTCTTAATTAAGTGTAAAATAAAAATGCAATATTTACAATTACTATTCTTTACATTAACTATTTATTTTTTTATGTTTTAGATTGTTATGGAATGGAGTATCAAAGTATATATTCATGGACAACATGCATCGAAAACATAATTCTCAATATGTGGTATCAATAGATATCGAACTAATCAACTAACAAAAATGGTCCCTCGAAAGGTTCTTCGACATATTCCCATAATTCCACTTTTGCAACGACTGTTCAGGTGCCAAAGCATAACAAAATTTATGTATTACCATGCATGAAAGAGAATTGAATATGGATTTCTTCGAATGCATGCAGATGGTTATGCATTTAAGGAAATTGACGCAAAATGGTCAGAATTTACAGATGAACCTCGTAATGTTAAGCTTTCATTGGAAATTGATGGTGTTAATCCATTTGGAGAGCTTCAGTCTGTTTAATCAGTGTGACCTATTTTTGTTATTAAAAATAACATTCCTCCTTGGATGTCAATAAAGAGGGAGCACATAATGTTGAAAATGATTATTTTAGGTATTTGTTTACATTAATTTTTCAAATTTAATTTTTTTATTTTTTTATTATTTTGCCTAACATATTTTATTTATTTATTTAGATATATATACATTCCATGGTAGTAATTTCATTTAATTTCAAACAATTATGTAAGTACCAATTTAAAGATATGAATGTGTATATCAAGCCTCTTATCGACGAGATACTAAAGTTATGGGAGGGAATCACTATGTATGACATCTGTAAACCAATTGGGAAGAAGATATTTCAATGTCGTGGGACACTTTTATCGACAATTCATGATGCCCCAAGACTAACACATTTTTGTGTTATGTAACATTCCATATTGCACACTTCAATAGTATATAATTAATTGAATATATCATGCATGTTGTTTAAATAATCATTTCATATATTAATAATTCACATTAATCCATCTGTTGCAGGTCTTCAAAAAAAGGGTAAATTTTCATGTCCAGTTTGTGGTCCTAAGATGAAATATCGTCGTTCAAAAAGTTTAGGAAAGGAGGTGTTTGATGAGTATAGACACTTCCTCTCTAAGAACCATAAGTATCGTACTACTGAAAAATATATTTTCAATGGGAAAGAAGAGACTGGACTAAAACCAAAAAGAGTGACACCTCGCCTATGGAAGTTGGAATATGACATAATTAATCCTCGAGGTACATATTTTGTTTATGTATCATAAATGGAATCATGTTTCGAAATTTTATTTTTATTATCATTTTATTTTACCACATTTAATAAATAGTTTTTTTATTTTTTTTATGCTTCATCAATGTCGTTGTCGTGAAGGTAGTAATAATGGTCTTCCACAAGGAATGAAATGTTATCCCACTCAATTAATGAGGTTTACTTACTATAAGGACCTAAAAATAGTTCATTTATTTGATACAATGCATATCAGGAAGAATGTGAAAGAAACATTATGGCGAATCATAGATGGCAGGAGGGATAAAGAAAAAATTGTCAAAATTTGTAATGACATTTGGGAAGCCAATAATGCAATGAAAAGTGTGATCCGATAGAATAAATATGGAGACCAAAATAACCTTCCATGGTTATTAATGGAGAAACAAAGAAATGGTGTAAAAGATGTCGTTCAAAAAATTAAATTTCTCATAGGTTTTTGTTCAAACATAAAGAATATCTTAATGAAGAAAGGTGAATTTGGTGGGGTAAAAACACATGATTGGCATACCTTCATTAAGGTAATTAATCATTTTAGTATTCATATTTATATATTGGTTGTATACATTTTTTGAGATTTTTATTTTTTTGTCTAGTTTTGAACAAGTAACGATTCATTTTTACTATTACAGTATGTTCTACCTCTACTAATTTGAAAACAACGTCAAACAAGTTATATATTATATTGGAAAATACATGAGGTAAGCAAATGCAATATATATGCAAAAAAAAAATATTTTTTTGTCGCACTTAATGACATGTGTTTTACTTGTAATCTAATATGTATTTATATGTTTTGTTGAAACATGTTATTTTCTTGCGTCATTATTTGTATATGGTTTTCATTGAAAGAAATCCATGAAGACAATATAAAGTATTGTAAGAGAGAAATTCCTCAGCTAATGTGTGAAATGCATAAGTATCTACCTCCAACATTTTTCAATGCACAAGAACACTACCTCATACACCAAGTTGAGGAGATTGAAATGTGTCGACCTGTACACACAAGGTCAATATGAATGGTGGAGAAGCACTTGAAATCATTGAAGGCTTTGGTTAGACAAAGAGCACATCCTAAGGGTTCTATGGTGGAGGGATATATGTTATATGAATCCATGGTGTATATTAGTCAGTATCTTTCTAAAATAGCAGTGCAAGCTATGCATGCAATGGATTGCATTTGGGATGTGAACTCCATCAAAATTTTTGAAAGGGAGCAGTTGTTGGGGAAAGGTAAAATGAAGAAAGTGAGAGGTAATTAAATTATGGATATTTTTAATAAATATACATTTTTTTCATTTTTTTGTGTATATGATTATACTCATTTAATATTTTTTCTTTCATCATTTATTAATATTTATCACGATTATAACTAATATTTAATATTGGTGAATTGTGATTTTTTAATCTGTTAGTTTTTCAAGATTGGGATGCACTACATTTATACATTGCAAACAATCTTGACTGGATGAAGGTATGGATTTATAGATGTAAAGAAAGTCATGGCGGTAGGTTGTCATGGAAAGAACTGTCTGAATTGGTCGTAAATTTTGCATAAAACAGTTGGATGAAACCAACAATTTTTTTGATAGTGGGATGACTACAGTATTCTAGGTGACTAATGTTTCCTCTAGGAGTGACAGACATCCTTGAGAATATGAAAATAGATACTATTGGTTTTTGAATGGTATAATTGAGTGTGACTTTAATTCCTTGAAATTAGTTTTGTTCGATGTCAAATGATATAGGTTACGAATGCATGAACATATTGAGGGAAGAACTATTATTCAACATGCCAATGAATTTCCAATGATTAAAACAACTGTTTTTGAAAAAACAAATGACCGTTATGTTTTTCCAAGTGTAACATCCCGCTCTGGTGCACTTACCCAACCTATTCTTTGAGGACACTTGCTTGCAAGTGATCTGGATTTTTATGATGATAAAACTTTTTTCCTTCATTATGATGCGTTAAGTTATATGACATAATGTTTTTACTACGTTGATGTAGACAGGTGCTGCTGACTCAGTTTCTTTGAGTGTGCAGGNGATGATATGCTATTGATTTTATGATACGTTGTTGACATGATCTGACATGATGGTTGATGATGCAGGATGACGATAGCTTGCCGACCAGACTCACATATGGAGTAAAGGGGCCACACACGAGTTCCATAGAGATTGAGGGAGAGGTCTGGACAACAACCCTGCCACAGCCTACTAGCACTCCCACCGTGGCTCGAACTGTAGGTTAACAATTACCTAGTTTGAGAGGATCCACGATGTCATTAGGGCAGACTGCGACATTCGATCACGATGATTCTAAGGGGCACGCAATAAGGCAGGGTCCTTATTACTTAGAGCCCTTAGTCTCCCACAAGTTCACCTGGCAGAGTGTTGACTCTAGGGGTTATAGAGTCTACCAATCCGTCAAGCCAGCGAGTGGCACCCTTGGAGCACGTGGTTCATCCTGAAGGGAACATCGCGCAAAGAAATGCAAATCAACGAGTGGCACCCTTGGAGCACGTGGTGCATCCTGAAGGGCACGTCGCGCAACCGAAGCAAACTAGGCGAGTGGCACCCTTGGAGCACATAGTGTGTCCTGAAGGGCACGTCGCATTGATGATGATGATGAGACAACCTAGNACGACTCCCCTAATTAAATTGTCGCCCAGTTCAAATCAAACCTAAATTAAAACATCTCTATGACAAATTTTGACAAGCCCTAAGAAAAGATCCTACAAAAAAATAAACATAGGGCGTAAACAAAAACCCTCCTAGGTGTTAATTAAAGCCTTCTGAAAAGTAAAGGGGGTAAAGTAATGGGGGAAATAAATTAAGCGAAACCCTTGGCTTTTAAATGATAAAGAAGAAATAAAAATTTATTAATGTGTGGGAGTATAAAAGCTAGGAATAAAAAAAATATATATCTATTGAAAAGATTAAAAATCTGCATTATCTTTTGGGTTTAAATAATAATAAAAGAATAATAAAAGAGAGAAATAAAAATGGAAATAAGAAAACTAGAAATAAAGGAAACTTAATATTGGAAAGTAGGGGACATAGGGTAAAAAGCAAAAAGGAGTCAGTATTTAAGGAGTTACTAAATTTCAGAAACTTCATTTTAGGAAAGTGATTAAAAGCATGAGAGGGGATCTAGGAACCCTAGGAGAAATTTAAGGAGTGATTTCGGGGGAGTGAGGGATTTTAGTCTTTTAATTATTAAAAAGAAATTAATTTTTGGAGAACCCTAGGGATGAGTGACACTTGGACGGCGGAGATTGTTTAGAGGTTTGTCAAAAAAAATTAATTAATAAGTGATTAGGAAAGTAGGTGTGTCTCATTTTTCTATAAAAGAAAGGGAAAGGAAGGAAGAGGGGATGAACGGTTAGCGTAACGTTACGCTACTGAATTGTGGCTTGACGGATTTCTTGTGAGGAGTTGGGTCTATCTCAGCTGTTTTGGAGTGGTAGCTCAGCCGTGGAGGCGAGCTGAGAGGCTAGTGTTATCTCTGGTTCTTGTGTGGCCCCTTTGCGGCTCGGGGGGCTAAGGGGGAAGCAGAGTACCCCTAGCATTTGGCTGGGAGGTACCGGTGAGCCTTTTGCGGTCAGCGAGCGGGAGTGGCAAGGGGCGTGGGACGCGGCACGGAGCGTGGGACGTCTTCCTACGTGGGCGTAAGGAAACGGTATGAATTTAATTGGTGAAGTAGAATGCATTTTTATATTTTGGCAATTTTAATGTTAATGATGCTGTAAAATCCCTTCCATTCATTGCTCTGACTGTATGAAATTAATCTACCGTAATTCGGGACTGTGCAAATTTAAATGATGGAGCGAGATAGCGTAAATTTTAAATACTGTTGTTATACCTTTTTATTTAACGTCCTGGATTGTACAAAACGATTGCTGTTATAATTCAGGACTGTGTATTATGTTACTGAAAATAAAAACTCTGCCGACAAATTCGTTTCAGTAATGGTTATTGTGCGATTGCTTTGGAAAATCTTGTCTTATAAAATTGTCACTGAATAGTTAGTCCTGGAAAATTCGTTTCTATGATTGTCGAAGGTTAAATTTGTTCTAGCAACTCGTCCTGGTAATGGTGACACTGAAAAATCAATCGGAAAATCCATTTGGATTACTTGCTGCGTCGTAGTTCCAAAAATGTTGTTGGTTAATTGGTTAACGATTTGGATCTCCGGAATTTTGTTTTTTTTATTATATATCTCGATGTTGTGTTGATGACTGTGACGCGTTTTGGGGAAGGGATTTTTCTGTGCGCATTTTCCTTGTGTTATGGGGCGTTTTCAATACGCAGCGGCCCTTTATTATGATGGGCATTTTCTTTTTATAAACAGTGGGCATTTCGTTTCCTTTATTGCTGCCTGATCTCACTGAGGAAATGCCTTTCCGATCCTGTAATTTCGATGGGCTTTTCGTTTTCCTGTGTGGCGTGCCTGTAAAGTCGTGTTTCATTTCGTTTTTGATGTTGAGTGCCTGTAAAAGCGTGCTGGATTTCGTTGATTAATGCACTCTGTAAAAGCGTATTTCATTTCGTTTTTTGGTGATCACGCTCTGTACAAACCGTTTTCAATTTGTATGACAAACACATTTTGCAAATTGTTGAGGGTTGCGTGCCTGTATGAGAGTGGTTCCCTTCATTGATTATTGCGCTCTGTAACTCGTATGCCCATATGTTTTGCATCGGTGTCATGTTTTGCGCTGAGTGTCTTGACCTCTGTCCCAGAATTCGAATCTCACTTTCTGAAGAGGTCCAGTTCTCCTCCCCAAATCCTGACTGTCTTTTTGCTTTAAAGGAAGACCTTAAACTTCGGATACCCTAACGATTGCTGGCAGAACTATCCTATTTTAGTATTGACATATTTAGTAAATGACAGAGTTAGTGTTGCTGGCCGAATTAACTGATATTTGAAAGCTTGATAGCATGCCAGCGGTTTGGCTGGGAGTTTTTAGGTCTGCGTCTCTCCCTGGGTCGATTTCGTTGTGATTTCTTTTTACACGTCCCCGCTAATAAATTAAATGGTATGACAGTCATTTTGTTTCTGCCAAGAGTATTAGCGCTTAGCGATTTAAGGTTAAGGGACAACGCTTACTTTTAGACTTTACTTCACGTAAATACTCCTTGAGCATTTGTACAGCTGGTTTCTCCACGAATCACTGTCAGGGACGTTTTAGAAATCACGCCCTTATGACAGCGATTAAACCTGGAAAACTTTTATCCAAAACCATTTATATTTATCCAATTTATCTATTAACTTATTCCCAACGAAAAAAAAGAACAACGCTTAACAAAAAGAATACAATATACAATGATATATATGAAATGCAAATGTAGCTCCGTGAGTTATGTAAGAACGCAAAGAACGTGGTATACTGATGGAATCCATATCTTATTTAGAGCGTGTGGGACGTGTGTCCAGCCCAACTGGATCTCCCCCGTATGAGAACACGTAGGATGTTTCTCTGTTTCGGGCCTACCTTCTCGTTTACCCTTGGGTTAGCTGGCATATTGATAATTAAGCTTGTGTTAGCTCAATGACAGTGCTTGAAATTCTGCACAATCCTATTTTAACAAAGTATACCTTTCAATTTGGTTATTATGGTAGGTCATCGAGTATTTAATTCCAATATTATAATGAGTAGCCTTACTATCTAATGACATTTTAATTATTGTTATGGTTAATTATTGACCTTTTAACTTTATTATTTTGTCTTTTAAATAAAATCCTTCTTTATTTATTGTCATTTCCATAGGGTTATTGTTACCTATTGCCCCCTTTAAACAAGCGATTGTATTGTAATTTTCAATATGAGGTTACTTATATATACGATGATAATTTTAAATATATGTTGTTGTCCCTCTTAAAGGGTTGATATTTTAGATATGACGTCTTTAAAAATCTTTATATAGGGTCCCCTTTAAATTACTGTTATTTAAATAATGTCATTTTAAAAATTGTAATTGTTCTATCTTGTTACGGGTAAATCTGATGGTTAATTGAAGTATTGCCATTGCTATTTATGAGGTTATATTGTAGTTTAAAGTATGAGGTTATGTTGATTAATTTCAATTATGAAGCTATTTATAGGATGACAAATCTATATACTGACCTGTTAATTATTGTTGGTTATAAGTATGGTCTCATAAATAATTGTTACCTTTGTCATTTTAACCTTATTATTTTTGTCATCTCTGATTATTCAAGAAAATGTGGCATTTAAATAGGGTTATTTTATTTATTGCCCTTTTCTAAATAGGATGTCGTTTTCAAGTATGATGTATATTGTTAGTAATTGTTTAATTTGAATGTTAATGATGACGTTTAAAGCGCAATGTTAATATTGTTTAACTGCAAGGATAATACTGGTTTAATTGCAATGTTAGTATTGGGTTAAATTGAAATGTTAATGATGACGTTTAAGTGCAATGTTAATATTGCTAACTCCAATGATAATACTGGTTTAGTTGCATTGTTAATATTTGTTAAGTTGAATGCTATTGATGATGTTTAAAACACAATATTGTAAGGTCATGGTAAAGTATGGTATTAATCTTGGAGGCAAGGTGAGATAATATGGAGAATCTAGCTAGTATTCAATCACAGATGAGTCTTAGACATTGCCTTGTCATTAATTTAATGTTCGTTGTCCGAGTCCTTGTCGCGCGTCTTCAGTAAGGGGCGCATTTGTTCTTCTTATTTATGTTGTACTTGATTGTGTTCAGTCGATTGCCTGGTCTATTGCGTCGGGCAGGATGTAGACACCTCCATGCTCCTCAGAACAGTCACCAGCCCTGAGACCTTAAATGGTTAAAATCGATGGGAACCTGGGCTTGAGCGTTGATTATGTGTCTTGGAGGTCCTAACCTTGCAGGGTAGGATGGGCGGGTGGTCAGTTTTACTTGTCGCTAAATTTTTTCATTGTGCCCCTTATTGCCTATGGTCGTATATTGTTTGCAGTTACTCGTCATGTGCCTTTAGTCTTCTTGTGATGAACATCGTGGTTTCGTCTTGTCAGTTGTCCAGGGCATCGCACAGTTAGGTGTGTTTTTACTTCTACACGCGCGCACACACTTAAAGACAAAAAATAAATAAATTTGCACCTATTACTAAAATGGTTGTCGTAACGAGGAGGTTCGTTACATATGGTATCAGAGCGGGTTCGACCCACGACTTGGGATTCACTACGGGTTTCGTTGACATGATTATGTTGATTATTCTGTCGCTGATCGAGTTGATTATTGTGTGCAGGTAATCATGGTTAGAGGACGCCATGGAGGTAGACGACAGGGTTCTAGGGGAGGAGGCGTGAAACCTCCAGCAGCATCCACGCCTGAGGGGTCAAACCCCCAGGGAGGCGAGCAGGTCCTTGGACAGGAGCAGATCGCAGTTGTCGATGTTGTGGGGATGATGAGATATTTCCAATGCATGTCCAAGGAACTGATCAACAGATTGGACAGAGATGAGGCCAGGGCGTCGACACCTGTTGAGGTTCTGCCGCGCGCACCAGCCATTACGGGTAGCATTCACCGTGAACTCGAGAAGGTGAAATTTCTCGAGTTCTTTGGTGTCCCGAACGACGTAGCCGCTGAGGCATGGTTGGAGAATATGGAGATGTGCTTCTCACTTCGTGATTATACCTCCAACATGAAGGTCCACATGGTGGAAGACTGTACCAACCCTCCTGGCCTGGGACATCTACTCAATCAACCGGTGAATTTTTTTTGTTTTTTGAAGTGTGTGCATGTGTGCAGAAGAAACAACCCTCTCGATCCTACATGACCACTCGAACCAACAGGACGCAAGTAAGACAGACAAATCAAGATGACAAGACAGATCATAGTGACAGCAAGGAAATAAAGCGCCCCGAACCGAAGGTGGGCAACTAATGGATGTAGGCAGAGACAGACACCAGGGGTTAGGCACAGTACTGTCACAGAACGAAAGAAACCGTCAATAGAGTCGCAGTAGTGGAACTGTGCCTTTAAACAGCCCGAGACTACTGATACGGCTCCGAATGTGTCACAAGAGTGGAACTGTGCCTTTAAACAACCCGAGTCTCTTGATACAACACCGGATTCTTGACGCAGGGAAACGCACAGACACAAATGCTAGGGCTACTGAAGGTGACTAAATCCTTCCCGACACAAGCAGTCCAACCGACAATTATTACATCTCGGTGCAACAACAGACAACAGGGAACCCTCGTCTACTAAGGAAGGCACGAGACAAGGACTCAGACCACAACAACCGTTATTATGACCAGGCACTAAATAGGACTTCCAGGGACAAGGGATACCGACCCCACCAAGAAAGTCATACATCCATGTGACGCAACAAATAAATAAGCATCCAATCATCAAGACCATCTTAGATTCACATTTAATTGCGATAAGGTACTACATTTACCCCTTTAACAACCATGTATTTAATGGAAAATCTCCAAGCCTAACATGACAACATTAATTTACCACCGGTGTTAAATACCTATCAATTCAAGACCTTGCAACCTTGGAATCACATCAACATTATAATTGTTAGCATAACATCCACTACAGTATTATCATAGACCTTAAGTTCCCTAAACTCATTGCACCAGGATTCTATACATTGTTAACATAATCATTAAATATTCGTCACATTCTCATCACTTTAACCAATAGAATTAAACCTAAACATTAACTTGAACCTAGCATCACCTCGATCATTCCCTGATCTAACAACACCATTCATTGCTCAATACATTTTCATTAATTTAGAACAATTACCACTAAATATCAGCCTTCACTTTAGCACTAATGTAACCGTTTCATGGCCTAACACCTTCATAAAACAATAAGATGATTCATACAATAATTACCAAGGCAAAGGACAA
>SNQJ01S0194102.1:0-17681 GCA_010110895.2 Picea sitchensis
CAACATGCAAACACAATAACCGAAGAACATCTCAATCACACAGCTAAAACGCATCCAGAAACCCCTAGTGTATCAGATCTGCACGTCAGAGCATTAGAACAGTAGCGAATATCTTGATCAGCCGGATCAGGGATATTTCATTCAGCACTATTTGGAGTCCAGCTCTAGCCCATCAACGGAAAAGGCGTCATAGAACAGACGACGTCCATGATATAAGCCGACATGAAAAATTGGGCTGGTTGCCCCTTGGCTTTTAGTGACTGATATGTTGTAATCTCTTTAACCAAACTATCTGACAATATCCTGGCCCAATCAAAAGAATAACCCTCGGCCACTATGTGCATAATGGGTACCCACTGTAAAAAGAAATGGGTTGTGTTCTTTCCTGTAGAGTCTACACATCATCATTGCTATGTACATTATGTGAGGTTCTAGTGTGACAACTGGGTATATACCATGGGAATCAACTCTGAACTTCTCGGGGCAAGAGTACTAGTCTTTAATTAAATCGGGAAGGTTTTTTCCATATTGGTCACATTCCTTCTTGTTAAAGTCTACTAGGAAACTGGCATTGTAAATGAAATTTGATACCAGAGACAATTTGTACATCACCTGTAGATGTTTTGGCCGGAAAGACCCAACTGCGACCTTTTGTGAATTGAAAATGGTTCTGGTAGGAATGTCCACATTCTCCAACGCCCAATCGATCATATCGTTGTAGAGCAAGAGCCTAGGCCTCGTCGCTATCTTATGTAGCTCTGACTGGGAAACAATTTTGTATTTGGTAGCTAGGTCCTTTGTCTCATCATCACTTGAGTCGTCTGGGCAGTTGACCAATTCATACTGTAGAATATTGAACACTTGCGTCCAGGATTTAACAATGTCTATGCTTCTGGGCGAGGTGTCGGAGAGGATATCTGTGTTCTAGCTCGATCCTTCACCAGGTGCTTTAGTTCCTTTTCGAGGAACCATGGTATCAGGTCTTAGAGCTCTGATATCTGTCACAGGAAATGCACAAAGTTTATTACCTTGAAAACTTACTGCTTAGTGAAAACGCACAATGAAATTTGAAATTCAATATCCTTTTCTTTTAATTGCGTCGATTTGCCAATACTTCTACTGACGAAGCATTTACTTTTCCTTAATGAATAAGATTTCGGCGGTGGTCTAGAATCTCACTTGGAATGATTGCCGTAAATCAACTATTAATGTCAGTAATTTTCGGGAAAAGCACAGATAAAATTTGAATTTATCCGAGTCATTATTTAGCAAAGGATTAATTATGTGATAATCATCGTTCATGCATCAATTAATCACACTTATCGTTAAGAAAATTTTGCGACTTCGGATATCGGGATATCTTATGACATTTCAAGGTACAATCCCTGAAACGCAAAATCGCGATGTGATTAATTAACTTTAATCATGTTTAACCCCTTTAGATAATTGTGATCAACCTAAGACAGTTTCGCGATTTCGACTATCGGGACTTTGAAAGTCTTTCGAGGCAGGATCTCCGAAACGCGAAATCGCGATATGATTAATTAACCATTAATCATTTTTAATTATTAATTAATCTGGTTTAATGCTTTAAGACAATTTCGTGACTTCGACTATCGGGACTTTGATAGTCGTTGCATGCAGCATTCCTGAAACGCGAAATCGCGACATGATTATTTAACCGTTAATCATTCTTAATTCTTAATTAAGTTGGTTGTAATGTTCCCAAGCCAAGATGCAAGGAACATCACTGTTTTGGGTGTCTTTTTAAACTTTTATTGGTTGTGGTATTTCGTCAAACACTTTGCTGACCTACTTGTTTACATGTGTTTACTTGCAGAATGGCCTCTTGATTTCGACCTTAGGGTTTATGTTGATGAATTATACATGTGTGCAGCAGTGAACAAGAAGATACAATCATGGAACGCACCTCAACCATATGCAAGATCAATAAGATGATAGACAAGCTAAAACACTGCAGATTTGATTTTATTCATAATAATAAAAGAACCTGCTATAATGAAGATGGCGATTTGAAAGGCTCAACAAATGGCTCCAAATAAGAAGATAGACAATGGACGCTGCTACAAAATGCTCCCACAAGAAGACTACAAACCTCCAAAGGCTGAATACTCAATGAAGATCAAGACAAGAGTAGATTTGGTCGTATGAAGTGCCAAAGCCCTAACTGAATGATGCCACGTCCTGCTGGAGTAGTGAAGCTCCTCAACAATTCGGCTCTGCTGCCAAATGTGTCCAATCACCCCAAGAAATATGCCAAACAGTAGATCGGGTGATGGCAAGAACAACCTAGGTGCTCAAATCTCCAAGATCCCCCTCAAACCTTATGGATCTGACTCTCCTCCAAGAAATGGTGTGCCCCCCTGGAGGCCTGAAACCCTAGATAATTCGGCCTCTCTCCTAGAGACCTCCAACAACTCTACCAATCCACTAGAATGATAGATCGGGGCACGACAATGAAAACCTAAGTGCTCAACTAGGAAAAACACCTGCTATATCCTTGGATCTAGCCACCCTCCAAGTAATGCTGCGCCCTCCTCTTAGGGAAATCGTCCCACTCTCAATGCCAATCAATCCTCCATAAGAATACCTCCAAAAACATCAAATAATGGCGCCATGGTACTTGCAAGGAAAACCCAATACCTGGAATTCCCGAATCTCTTCTCCTCAGCTAGATCGATTCCTCCCTCAATGGATGGTGCGCTCCTCTTGCTGGAAACCCTCAACTGGTGTGCCCTCTCTCTTTCTGCACACGGAACTGATGTAGAATCTTCCTGCAACTGAGTAGATCTAGAACTAGAATGGTGTGGGAGAGTATTGCATCTCTGAGACCAATCTTGGGACAAGTTAGGTGGAATCTTTCACCACCGAATCGTCCTCTAGGGTTTGTTAAGTCAAAACCCTCAAAACCCCCAAGAGATGGGCCCTCTAGCTAGAAGCCAGAAATCCAAAAGATAGACATACATGAATGAATGAATAGAGGCCCTTGCCTTTCCTTTATACTTCCTGGTCACCTTCTTCCTCCAAAGTGACTTTCATTTTATTAATATTTAATTAATTAATTAAATCACTTTAATTAATTAATTAACCTTTTTACCTCTGAAAAGCACCTTATCTCTCCTTGTGGCTTCCCTGGCCACTGAAAGTCACTTCTAACCATCCCATCCTATAGTGTTGCTCCTCCCGATTTCAATGAGCTATTACACTGAGAGGTTCCTCCAAGTAATGTGCCCAAAATGACCTCTTCAGTGAATTTAATTAACTTATAGCTCAAAATACTCAAAATCATGGAATTCGTCGCAATGCAACGAAACCAAAGCCCACCTGTGCAGAATGGATCATAATGATTAAATGGGGTGAACGATGCAAGCCGAATCCCAAAATGCCTCTCAATAACCCCTGTACTCGCTATAACATCCATCTGGCTACTCTGGTCATCATAAACCTCTGCAATATAATGATGTCCCAAAATGGGGACATTACACTGGTTTAATGCTTTAAGACAATTTCGTGACTTTGACTATCGGGAATTTGATAGTCGTTGCATGCAGGATTCCCGAAACGCGAAATCGCGACATGATTAATTAACCGTTAATCATTCTTAATTCTTAATTAAGTTGGTTTAGAGCTTAAGACGATTTCGTGATTTCGGCTATTGGGACTTTGGAATTGTTGTATGTTGAAATGCCTACATTGCGAAACTTCGAAACCCGATTTCTCGAATGTAGTCTTTTAGTTATTTGACTCATTAACGAGTAGGTGGCTCCATAATTCTTAAGAGATTAGGATGGTTTGATTTAATGGGAGACTTCATCAACGGTGAGAATTAAGCGCGCGCTGTTTTTATTTAAACAAGAATGAAATCTATTAAAGTCTAAAGTTTTATAAATATATATGTGTTCCAACATAGGGTTTAGCTTAGCTTTTTGGTTTAATTTTTTTATTTTGGCCAAGATCTAGAGCAAGGAGGGCACACTTTTCCTAGGGAGATGGTCACTTGAAGTTGTGTCAAAGTAAGGGGGTTTTGGTTAAGTTGGAAAATTGCTTTTCCAACTTAGGAAAAACGTTAGGAAACCTTTCCCACTCTCTCTCATGTCTTTAATCCCTTTTTACAATTATTGGCATTTTTACTTGGCCAAATTAAAGCAATTAATCACTGACTCTAGACTGACTTGGACTCCTCATGGACAATGACTTAGAAAAACTTGTCCAAATGAGTTGAAACTTGGTCCAAGGGTGTAGGGGGTCTCTTGCCATTTTTTTTGAGTACTCACACCCCTATCAAAATCCTCTAGGACCAAATTTTTACATTTTTACATCAAATTTAATTAAAATTACCATTAAATGGATAATTATAATAAATTGAAAAAAACTATCAAAACTCGACGGAATTCCTCAAGACTCTAGAAGATGTCTAGCATGGTCATTTACAATATTCCTAGACCTTAGTTACCCCATGGGCTCGATCATTAGAACGTCTTTCACCACTTTGGAGGATTATTGTGAGTGAAAAACTCAAGGGTAATTAAAAATTACCTGAGGATAAAAAACACTCGATGAAAAGACTTCCCTAATGATAAAGTCCTAGGCAACTAACTAAAATATGACTCATGCTGACCTATTACATTATTATCCCACGTAGGGGAGCGGACATTCCAATTACAAAATGATGTGCCGTGGGTAAAAAATGCCTTGTAAAACCATAAGTCTTCAAAAAACGGTTGTACCCCAAGGTACACAGCTTCATGGTACATGGAATTGACCACTAGTTGAAATAGGTGGTCAACAACGAGGGCTCATGGGGAATGAGTATGAGTGAGAGACACATGCACATGAAAGGAGTGGAGTGAGGAGAGTGAGTAGATGTGCATGCTAGGAGGAATGCGCCCTAAATTTTAGGGAGGAGGTGCACTTGGCAATGGGGAAAGGGAATAAGGAAGCTACGTGTGAGGTTTTACGTCTTTGGGGAGGCGCATGAGAGGAGATATGTGCTACGGAGTAGGAGAGGGGGATGAGAGATGGCTCTTGCGCAGAGGAGTGATAGAGGGAGTTGGAGATGCACCACACATGTGGAAGAAAGAGGGAGAGTGAAGGTACACTTTAGGAAAGAGGAGATATATAATGAGAGGGAAACAATGCGCTTGAGGCTTTAAGAAGAGGTTAAGTGCATGGAGGAGAGAAAAAACAAACCAACGCATGTCTTTAGGCTAAAATTGGAGTTAGGAGTCATGCGCTAGCTAAGGAGGGAGAATGCACCCTATTTTTTAAGGATTTCGTGTTTAAGAGATAATTAGAAGGCTTTTGATGGAATTATTGCATGGAAAGTGGAGTTATGATGAGTGAGAGGAAATTAGTGAGTCATTTAAGCCTTGATTGGCTCAATCATATCCATGAGACTGCCACCTCATCCACATGCCCCCTTTTAATTAATTATGTAATGTTCCTGACCCAACTAGTCAAGGAAATACTGCTAATCTCATGTGACCAAAAATCGGATCTGATACACTAGGGGTTTCTGGATGCTTTTTAGATGTGTATGTGTATAATTAATTGTTTACAACATATATATGGAGCATACAGATAGTAAATGAGACAAAAGACTGTAAATCATATATTATGATATCTCCGGAGTACAATGCCGGATGCGATTGAAATAAAATAAATCACTCGGCTAGATCAAATGACAAAAGGATCTTAGCCGGAATACAATAAGAAAACTAAAAAAATAATACTCGATAATAGAAGACTATTGCCGGATCAATGGAAGAGGTGTAAGATCTGCTGCAGGCTACAACAGCTCATACGACAACTACTGCAAGTCTGGAAAGTTCGCCCTGGTGGCTAGACCTCTCAGATCTACCTGGAAACTGTCCCAAATAGTGCACCCTGCTATCTCTCTCAGTCCTCATGACTATCCGGTCCTCTACTGGTATGTCTGGACCTCGGATGGATCCCCCTTGGGAAATGCGCCCCCTCTGCTACTGAAAAACTGCGCCCTAGTGATTCCACCGTCAAAATCTACTGATATGTGTCTCTAACTAGTCACCCTGACCTACTGTGAAATGGGTTGGAAGGATTTCCCTAGATCTGATATGATGGTTGCTCGGGAACCCAAAATGTGTCCTCCCCAAGTGTCGCAGCCTCAACGGCTGGAAAATGCACCCCAGATGATTTCTCTGTCGGAATCTGACAAGAAATCGGAAAAAAGATGCACCTTGCCTTCCTATCAATTGGGTCGAAAGGGAATCTCTAGATTCTCCCTGTATGGGACAAGTCAACTCAATACCTCCTCAGAAGCTGCACCCTCACCCTGAATACGTGCGCCCTTGCTGTTGGAACATGTATAACTGCTGTTGAAGACTGATGGAAGATCTCTATGATCTCCCTGGTGACTAGGGTGTGTCTTTCAACACCGAAATCAACCACTAGTGTATTCCTCCTGGTATCCACTGAGCCATCTCTCATGAGATGCGCCTCTCTCCTCAATGACAAGTCAAAATTTGCATAATGATGAATTAGGTCACTTTACCTTCTCTTATAGCTTCCCGAAACCTTAATTCGTTGTTGACTCTATTCTTAGCTCGTCTGTTCTATTTTTAGCACAAGTTGGCTTAAAAGCGATTTTAGCCACTTTTAGCTCAATGACACTTTCAAATTATAACACCCTTGGTTGGATTGACCTCTAGTAACCCTGTTTACCCCTTTTTGGCCCTGGCTATAGTCTAACAGGGTTGTTTAGACCATTAAGCCTCCTCTTTGGAGCTCCTATTTTGAAAGGGACATTACAGTCCTCCCTTCCCGAAATTGCTTGTCCTCAAGCAATACCAATCCAGGGTGCTGCAACACCTCCTCGCTCTCCCAAGTAGCATCCTCTACTGGAAGCCCTCACCATCTGATCAAACACTCTCTAATGACCCTGCTCTTCAGTTTCCTCTCTCAAAACTCCAGTACCTCCTCTGGAACCAACTCCAACTGTCCCTCCTCATCCAATGGGGGAAGCTCCTTTGATGTGCTGATGAATTGTCCCACCGCCTTCTTGAGGCAAGATATGTGGAACATGTTATGAATCTTGCTCCCCTATGGAAGCTCTAGCTCATAAGCGACCTCGCCTACCCGACGCATGATCCTGTAAGGTCCATAAAATTTGGGCTTGAGCTTCTTGGCCCCACTCTTCTTCAGAGATGACTGTCTATAAGGTTGGAGTCTCAAGAAAACCAGATCCCCAGCCTCAAAGCTACACTCTATATTGTGCCTGCCCGCACTCATCTTCTGCTGATTTTGTGCCGTCTACAGGTTCTCTTTTAGCAACTTGAGAATCTCCTGACTCTCGGTGATCCAATCCTTGGCCTTGGGGCCTTTGCTCTCCCCGAAAACCAAGTCTACCAAAGTGGGAGCATCATAACCGTAAAATGGTCGGAAGCGTGTCATGCCAATGGACATGTGGAAAGTGGTGTTGTAGCAATGCTCTCCTAGATGTAGCCACCTGACCCATGTTCTCTGCTGTCCTCCCACATAATTCCTCAAATACCCTTCAATCCGCTTGTTGACGATCTTGGTCTACCCATCTGTCTGAGGGTGATAGATGGTTCTGGGTGTCAACTCTGTCTCCACCAATCTAAACAACTCCCTCCAGAATGTCCCAATAAACCGACTGTCCCTGTCATTGATGATGTTCCTCGGCAACCCATGAAGTATGAAGACCTCTCTGAAGAATAACTCAGCTACCTGAACTACGCTGTACTCTGTCGGTATGGCATGGAAGTGAGAAAACTTGGTCAATCTGTCGACCACTAAATATATACAGTCCTTACCCTGGACCTTGGGTAGGCCTGTGATGAAGTCCATCGATATGCTCTCCCATTTCTGCTTCGGAATGGGAAGTGGCGGAAGTAGCCCTGCTGGAAGCGTATGCGCTGACTTGTTCTGTTGACAAGTCACACACTCACTAATGTACCTCATAAAGTCCTGTTTGAGGCCCTTCCATGAGAACCTTTCCCTGATCTGCCTATAGGTTTTGAAAAACCCCTGATGGCCTACTAGTGGTGAATCATGAACTGTTGAGAGGATCTTCTTCTTGAGCCCTGAAGCTGGTACTAAGTAGACTTTGTCCTTGTAGAATATGACATTGTCATTGACCCTGTACTTGTCATCCTGAACATGTCCATCCAAAACCTCACAAGCGAACTTTCTCTTGGAATATTCTTCTAACAAGTGGGATTTCCAATCTGCTGAAATCTCTATCAAAGAACATGCCGCAGGTCTCCTAGATAGCGCATCGGCCACAATATTCTTCTTCCCCTTGACATACTCTATGTCAAAGTTGAATGCCTGTACCTTCGTCACCCATTTCTGTTGGCGCTCACTGAGGTTCTTCTGCTCAAGGAAATACTTTAAGTCGTTGTGATCTGTTTTGACCACGAATTTGCTGCCCACCAAATATTGTTTGAATTTGGTCAAGGCATGCATGATTGCGTACATTTCCTTGTCATAATTGGAGTACAACCTCTTGGGATGACTGAGCTTCCTGCTCTCGAATACAATGGAGTGTCCTTCTTGCATCAAAACAGCCCCGATACCCTCGCCGGATGCATCACACTATAATACAAATGAAAAAGTGAAGTCTTGTAATGCTAATACTCGAAAGTGCCCATGACTTCCTTCATGTGATCAAAGGCTTTCTGTGACTCATCGGTCCAGATGAAGGCCCCATGTCGGGTGAGATTTGTAAGTGGTGCTCCAAGCTGAGAAAAACCCCTGACAAACTGCCCGTAATAGCCGCATAGCCCAAAGAAGCTCCTCAACTCTGTCACGTTCCTGTGTGTTGGCCAATCCAGAATGGCCTTGATCTTCTCCTGGTGCACCTGTACCCCTTGTGCACTAATGATGTGGCCCAAGAAAGCACCTCCGTCATATCGAACTCACACTTGGACTCTTTGGCATATAGTGACTGTGTCTTCGTGATACTCAGTACCTCATCCAAGTGCCTCATATGCTCCTGCCATGTCTTGTTGTAGACCAAGATGTCGTTGAAGAAAACCAAGATCGATTTCCTCAACTGATCCTTGAATATGTGGTTCATGCAAGACTGGAATGTAGTCGGTGCATTGGTTAGCCCAAATGGCATAATCAAAAACTCGAAATGACCAAAGTGGCACCTGAATGTTGTCTTCTCTATGTCTTGCTCTCTGATGCTGATATGATGATATCCAGAGCAAAGATCAATCTTTGAGAAGAAAACTGCTCCATACAGCTCATCCATCAACTCATCTATGCGAGGGATAGGATACCGGTTCTTGATGGTCTTCTTATTCAAGGCCCGATAATTTCGATGCACATCCTCATGGTACCATCCTTCTTCAGAACTAGGACAACTGAAGAAGCGAATGGACTACTACTCGGTCTGATGTGTCCCATCACTAGCAATTCCTTAATTGCTTTTTCTATCTCATCCTTGAACATCCTAGGATGACGATAGGGTGGTGTAATCATAGGTTTGGCCTCGTCCTCCAACTCAATGGTATGCTCAAACCCCCTGTCTGGTAGCCTCCCTGGTGGAATCGAACCAAAAACCTGCTGATCTCTGTCTGATACTGCTGCCAACCCTTTGAATCCTTCCGCGAAGTTGTCAAGCACTCTGCTGCATATGCTACCTCCCCATGCCTGAAGATCCTCTCCATCCTCTTGGCCGAAATTGTCTAGGGTGCCCCTGTCGACATGCCCCTTAGAACGATCCTCTTTCTGTCACTGTCCCTGAACCCCATCTCCAAGGTTTGTTAGTTAGTGGTGATTTTTCCCAATGTGATCGACCACTTGACTCCCAATACCTCCTCTGTGTCAGATAGGTCAACTACATAAAATGTGTCTCTCACTGTGTAGTTACCTAACTTTGTCTCTAAGTTCGAGACTCTGTCAAGACACTCCATTGTATGGCCATCTGCTACTGCAACATCGAATCCCTCAGAGTCCTCTGTCTGAAGTGTCTGCCTCGATACCAATGAAGCATCAATGAAGTTGTTGGTGGCCCCATTGTCGATTAGGGCGATTGCCCGTTGTCCCTGAATAGTCCCACTGATTCGGAGGGTGTCATACCTGGGAAAACCAGAAAGGGTCGCTATAACTCCTCCCTTTGCTGGTTTTCGTGCGTTAGCCTGCTCAAGAGGCTGTGGCGCTACCTGTGGGTGGGTCCCTGCCAGTGTTGGTGGTCTCCGTGGAGGCTGCTCCTCTGCCTGTGATGGCTCCTCCTCTGAGCTAGTGGATCCGCTGTCCTGCTCCTCCTCACTATCCACACTGTCTATGCCACCTCAATATAATGGATCTCTCCCTTTCCCATGCACCTATGGCCTGGAACCCAAGGCTCTCTGCAAGAGAAGCATAACGTCTTCCTCATCAGCTCCCGTCTAGTGACATCGTCCAATTTGGGCTTACCCTTTCATTCCCTTTGAGGATTTCTCTGATCCCTATCTCTCTGTGGTACAAAGGGTTTGGTAACAAGTTTGGGTTTCAGTGCTGAGTCCTCCATGTCTCTCGTGTGGACAATGGCCTCCTGTAGGGTGTGAGGCTTGAAATCCTTAACCCAACCTCTGAATGGCTCCGTCAATGCCTCGATGAACAACATCACCAGTCTGTGCTCTGATATGTCGGATACAGCCACTGCCTTACGCTGGAACTCTATGATGAAGGTCTCCATTGATCCTGTCTGTCTCAACTGCGTAAGGTCCCTGAAATGGAGCTCTGGATCTCTCCATCAACCTCTCCGTGAATTCTAAGTATGAAGTAATGTGGCTATGAACTAAGGTCACTAGCCCATGGTACCACCACTCGTGGGCCTCCCCATCCAAGTGCAAAGTGGCGAAACTGATAGCCTTAGACTCTATCATCGGGTTAAGCTTGAAGTATGTATCAAGCTTCTGTACCCATGCCTGCACTGAGCATCTCAACGATCCGTCGAAAGTAGGAATGTTCAGCTTTCCCACTTTCTTAATGAAATCCATGTTGTGAGTTTGCCCATTGCCCCTCTATGTCTCTCGGGTTTGTGTAATGTCTCTTTCCAAATAGGAACTCCAGAGAGGAGGCTTAATGGTCTAAACTGCCCCATTAGACTATAGCCAAGGTAGAAAGGGGTAAACATGGTTACTAGAGGTCACTCCAGTCAAAGGTGTTATATTCAGAAAGTGACATTGAGCTAAAAGTGGCTAAAAGCGCTTTTAAGCCAATTTGAGCTAAAAATAGAACATACGAGCTAAAATTAGAAGTCAACAACGAATTAGGGTTTCAACTTTCGGGCAGTTATAAGAGAAGGTTCAACAACCTAATTCATCATTATGTAGATTTTGACTTGTCATTGAGGAGAGAGGCGCATCTTAGGACAGGTAGCTCAGTGGATTCCAGGAGGAATACACCAGTGGCTAATTTCAGTGTTGAGAGACACACCCTAGTCACCGGGGAGGTCACACAGATCTTCCATTGATCTTCAGCAGCAGTTTCACAGGTTGCAGCAGCAAGGGCACACTCATTTAGGGTGAGGGCACAACTTCTGAGGAGGTCCAATGGATCAACTTGTCCCTTTCAGGGAGAGTTAAGAGATTCCCCTCCAACCCAGTTGAGAGGAAGGCAAGGCACATCTTTTGCCCGGTTCCTCGTCAGATTTCAACGGAGGAATCATCTGGGGTGCACTTTCCGGACATTGGGAGTGCGACACTTGGGGAGGACACATTCGGGTTTCCCGAGCGATCATCAGTTCAGATCCGGGGAATTCATTCCGACCCATTTCACAGTAGACCCGGGCGATCAATTTGAGACACACATTGGCCGATTCCGACGGTGGAATCACTAGGGCACAATTTTCTAGAGCAGAGGGGGGGTGCATTTCCCCCAGGGGGATCCATCTGGGGACTAGATACACCAGTTGAGGTCCAGACAGTCACCAGGACTATGAGGCAGAGCATGGTGCATTGTTTGGGATAGTTTCCAGGCATTTCCGAGAAGTATAACCACCAGAGAGAACTTTCTAGACTTGCAACAATTGTTGTATGAGCTATCATATCTGCAACAGTTCTTCATCTCATCCATTGCATTCCACAACATTCTTCGGGTATCGGGTGTTATTGTTTTAGTTTCTATTTCATTCCGGTTAAGATCCTTTTGTCATTGATCTAGCCGAGTGATTTATTTTTTTCAGCCGCATTCGACATTTGTACTCCACAGAGATTTCATAATATAAGATTTGCAGTCTTTTGTCGCCATTATTATTTGAATGCTCATTTATATGCTATAAACACGTAATCCTACACACATTAGCAGAGTTTCCTAGACTAGCCAAGTCAGGAACATTATAGTGGTATCAAAGCTTTAGTCCTGCTAGCCTATGACTAAAGACGATGAGTGTAGCAGAGGACCCTAAGGGCCGTGAGCACGTAGGTGTCGAATATGTCACTTACAATAGACGCAAGGAGGGAAAACCTAGACGTGATTTTCCCCCTTTTCCTCCCAGCTCAGAGGAAGAGGAAGAGGCACCGAGGGAAGCAGAGAGAAGGGCAGAGTGTGAGGCTGAGCATGAGGTAGAGAAGATGTTAGGAGACGGATATGAGAGACCAGAGGGCAGTGGTAAGACCCCCATGGACCCAGAGGCAGTCTTCATGCAGGTACTCGACAATCTGGTAGTCAGTCAACATGCCATGACTCAGTCCTTGGCACATATGGCTAATAGATTGGCTATAGTGGGCACCCCGAGCACACAAGCCTCACATGTAGCATAGGGGAACTCAGGGGCAGGCAGCAGACCCCAGTCTCCTACTCGCGCATACACCTCTTCGAGTAGGATTCCCAGGCCATTGTTCCCCAGTTTCCAGAGGGCACCCCCAGTGGTAGCATAACAACCTATAGCACAAAGGTCGTCCACTCAAGCGGAGGACATTGCAGAGTATGACCCTGGTCAAGTATGCAACATTGGGCGGTGACTTCCATCAGGACATGACCCTGGTCAAGTATTGTGGACTCAGACTCAGGAACTGCCCCAGAGAGCCACAGAGAGGACAAAAGCAATAGCAAGGGCATAACATTGATTTCATCCAGAAAGTTGGTAAACTCACCATACCTTCTTTCGACGGATCGTCCAAATGCACTGCCAAAGCTTGGGTACAAAGGCTAGACACACACTACAAGCTCAACCAGATGACCAGGATAGAGGCCATCAATTTCGCTACCCTACACTTGGAGGGTGAGGCACACGAGTGGTGGCATCATGGATTGGTGACGTTGGGACACAGTTACATCACCTCCTACAGAGAGTTCTCAGAGAGATCAGGAACTTGTTGGGACGACATCAACAGGTTTTTGGGTCAATTCCACCAGGGAGACCACCTGACAGGGGGTTTGAGCACCATTGAGTTGGAGGAGGGGGCCAAACCTATGATCACCCCACCCTATCGTTATCCTAGGAGGTTCAAGGATCAGATAGAGAAAGCAATTAAGGAATTGCTAGCGATGGGACACATCAGACCTAACAGCAGTCCATTCGCTTCTTCAGTTGTCTTAGTTCTGAAGAAGGATGGTACCATGAGGATTGCATTGATTACCGGGCCTTGAACAAGAAAACCATCAAGAACTGGTATCCTATCCCTCACATTGACGATTTGATGGATGAACTGTATGGGGCAGTTTTCTTCTCGAAGATTGATCTACGCTCTGGGTATCATCAGATCAGCATCCGAGAGAAGGACATAGAGAAGACGACATTTCGGTGTCACTTTGGACATTTCGAGTTCTTGGTTATGCCATTTGGGCTAACCAACGCACCAACTACATTTCAGTCTTGCATGAACCACATCTTCAGGGATCAGTTGAGGAAATCGGTCTTGGTTTTCTTCGACGACATCTTGGTCTACAACAAGACATGGCAGGAGCATATGAGGCACTTAGATGAGGTATTGAGCATCATGGAGGCGTAGTCACTATACGCCAAAGAGTTCAAGTGTGAGTTCGGTATGACAAAGCTACTTTACTTGGGCCACATCATGAGTGCACAGGGGGTACAGGTATCCCAAGAGAAGATCAGGGCCATTCTGGATTGGCCAACGCCCAGAAGCATGACGGAGTTGAGGAGTTTCTACGGACTGTGCAACTATTATAGGTGGTTTGTTCAAGGTTTTTCTCAGCTTGGAGCACCACTGACGAATCTTACCAAGCATGGGGCATTCATCTGGATCGATGAGTCACAGAAAGCCTTTGATCACATGAAGGAAGTCATAGGCACATGTCCACTGTTGGCATTACTAGACTTCACTTTGCCATTTGTACTAGAGTGTGACGCATTCGACGAGGGTATCAGGGCAGCCTTGATGCAGGGAGGACACCCCATTATATTTGAGAGCAGGAAGCTTAGTCAACCCGAGAGGTTGTACTCCATTTATGACAAGGAAATGCTGGCAATCATGCATGCCTTGACCAAATTCAGATCATATTTGGTGGGCAGCAAATTCGTGGTCAAAACAGATCACAACATCTTGAATTATTTCCTTGAGCAAAAGGGCCCCAGTGAGCGCCAGCAAAAATGGGTGACGAAGGTACATGCATTCGACTTCGACATAGAGTATGTCAAGGGGAAGAAGAACATTGTGGCCGATGCACTATCGAGGAGACTTACGGCATGTTCTTTGATGGAGATTTCAGTAGATTTTAGTGGGATTTCCAATCTGTTGAAATCTCCATCAAAGAACATGCCGCAGGTCTCCTTGATAGTGCATCAACCACAATGTTCTTTTTCCCCTTGAAATACTCTATGTCAAAGTCGAATGCCTATACCTTCGTCACCCATTTCTGCTGGCGCTCACTAAGGTCCTTCTGCTCAAGGAAATACTTCAAGCTGTTGTGCTTTGTTTTGACCACGAATTTGCTGCCCACCAAATATTGTCAGAATTTGGTCAAGGCATGCATGATTGCCAGTATTTCCTTGTCATAAATGGAGTACAACCTCTCAGGCTGATTGAGCTTCCTGCTCTCAAATACAATGGGGTGTCCTTCCTGCATCAAAACTGCCCCGATACCCTCGCCAGATGCGTCACACTCTATTACAAATGGCAAAGTGAAGGTCGGTAATGCCAACATTGGACAAGTGCCCATGACTTCCTTCATGTGATCAAAGGCTTTCTGTGACTCATCGGTCCAGATGAAATCCCCATGCTTCGTAAGGTCCGTCAGCGGTGCTCCAAGCTGAGAAAAACCCTGGACAAACTGCCTGTAATAGCTGCACAGCCCGAAGCAACTCCTCAACTCTGTGACATTCCTGGGCGTTGGCCAATCCAGAATGGCCCTGTACCCCCTGTGCACTCATGATGTGACCCAAGTAAAGTAGCTCTGTCATACCGAACTCACACTTGGACTCTTTGGCGTATAGTGATTGCGCCTCCATGATGCTCAATACCTGATCCAGGTGCCTCATATGCTCTTGCCTTGTCTTGTTGTAGACCAAGATGTCGTCGAAAAAAACCAAGACTGATTTCCTCAACTGATCCCTGAATATGTGGTTCATGCAAGACTGAAATGTAGCTGGTGCATTGGTTAGACCAAATGGCATAACCAGAAACTCGAATTGTCCAAAGTGACATCGAAATGCCGTCTTCTCTATGTCGTGCTCTCGGATGCTGGTTTGATGATACCTAAAGCGTAGATCAATCTTTGAGAAGAAAACTGCCCCATGCAGTTCATCTGTAAACTCATCAATGTGAGGGATAGGATATCGGTTCTTGATGGTTTTCTTGTTCAAGGCTTGGTAATCAATGCACATCCTCATGGTGCCATCCTTCTTCAGAACTAAAACAACCGAAGAGGCGAATGGGTTGTTGCTCGGTCTGATGTGTCCCATCGCTAGCAATTCCTTAATTGCTTTCTCTATGTCATCCTTGAACCTCCTAGGATGACGATAGGGGGGTGTGATCATAGGTTTGGCACCCTCCTCCAACTCAATGGTGTGCTCAAACCCCCTGTTAGGTGGACTCCTTGGTGGAATCGATCCAAAATCCTGCTGATGCCGTCCCAACAAATTCCTCATCTTTGTATGATATTGTTGTCGACCCTCTGAATCCTTCCATGTAGTGATCAAGCTCTCTGCGGCATATGCTACCTCTCCATGTCTGAATATCCTCTTGGCCGAAACTGTCCTGGGTGCTCCTATTGACATGCCTCTCAGAACAACCTTCTTCCCGTCACGGTCGCTGAACCCCATCTCCAAGGTTTTGTAATTGGTGGTGATTTTTCCCAAGGTGATCATCCACTGGACTCCCAACACCACATCTGTCTCAGATAGGTCAACCACATAAAATGTGTCTCTCACTGTGTACTTGCCTAACTTTATCTCCAAGGCTGGAACTCTGTCTAGACACTCCACTGTATGCCCATCTGCTATTGCAACATCAAACCCCTCAAACTCCTCTGTCTGAAGTGCCCGTCTCGATACTAATGAAGCGTCAATGAAGTTGTGATTGGCCCCACCATCTATTAGGGCGATTGCCCGTTGCCCCTGAATAATCCCTCTGATTCAGAGGGTATCATACCTGGGAACACCAGAAAGGGTCACTATGACTCCTCCCTTTGCTGGTTTTTGTCTGTTAGCATGCTCAGGAGGCTGTGGAACTACTGGTGGGTGGGCCCCTGTCGGTGTCGGTGGTCTACGGGGAGGCTGCTCCTCTGCTTGTGCTGACTCCTCCTCTGAGCTAGTGGATCCACTGTCCTGCTCCTCCCCCTCACTCTCCACACTGTATGCTGCCACCTCAATATAATGAATCTCTGCCTTGCCCATGCACCTGTGGCCTGGGACCCAAGGGTCTCTACAGTTGAAGCAAAGCTTCTTCCTCATAAGTTCTTGCCTCGTCTCATCATCGAGCTTTTCCTCGACCTTCCATTCTCTCTGGAGTGGCTTCTTGTCTCGATCCTTATGTGGTACGAAGGGTTTGGAAAAGGGTTTAGTCTTTGGCACCAAGTTTGCCAAATCTAAAATGAATCACTCGGCTAGATCAATGACAAAATGTTGAAATAATGTAACTACAAAGAGTATTCTAATTATTATCTGATATATTATTCATCGGATCAATCCCCATTGTGGATTGATCTTGTCGGCTATTGTAATAGGACCAAATCCCCTTTTGCGGATTGGTCAAATGTTAATTATAATAGGCAGAATAAGAAGTCGGCCCCAGCAAATATTAAAGAGGCCTCAGAATGTACTTAAGGTGGTTATAACCACCCAGTGGGAGAAGTTGGCCCTACCAGTGAAGAGACACTTAACACGTGCCAGTCTTATATAAATAAGGAGGCTAGCACCTCACTTAGACACACAACTCACTTGCTCATTGAGAGACAAGTTTCAGATCTGTTGTTGGAGAAGGAGAGAGAGAGTGGCGCATATCTGGGAGAGGACTTTTTGTATTAGTTTAAGAGATCTCTTGGCATTGTATTGGCTATCCATATTAAGGAAGTTTTGCTGGGTTTTCTTCCCCTAGAGGGTCTCCCAGGATAAATGCTGTGTCTCTTGTGATTGTGCATTTCTCAGTGATCTTGGATTATGCTATTGTTATCTAATGAAATGCAAACAACTATAATAATGGCTTAAACATTAACATGGTATCAGAGCCAAGCTGAAGGAAGCATCTTTCACAAGTGAAAAACGT
>SNQJ01S0194103.1:0-17681 GCA_010110895.2 Picea sitchensis
TTGTATTGTGTGTCTTCTGTGTTTTGTTTCTGCATTTGTTTTATTTTATTGCTCCGCGGTCCTGTTTTTCTAACATAACATCTGTCAATATAAGATATCAAATAAAATAACATAATAATCCATCAACATCATCACAAGAATCCATAAGAGAACAAACATCCATATACTGAAATTGGATCACTTGCACGCAATTGTCCTCAAAGAATAATTCAATTACATGTGCTTGTAAGAGAGAGATGTTACATACACCCCCTCTTGTTTGAAACTTCGTCCCGAAGTTTCGCAGTATATAAATGTAGTAAATAAAGCATCTAACAAGATACAAATGTCTAACTATAAAAACAAAATGGAAATTGTTGGCGCATATCATATGCGACCTCCCAGGTTGTTGAGTGTGGATTATAATTGTCCTACTGGACCTTGACCCGATCGATCATTCAACACCATAGCTTTCAAATGCGATGGTCCAGAATGTGGATTGGCTCCACCGGGAGTGTACCCTCATTCGACACCTGCAAGGAACTCATGTCAATTACGTGTGTAGGATCACTAACACAATGTCGTGAAACAGATACAATATAAACATCTTTCACTCACCTCCAAGAATGAGGCAAGGCCAGTCGATAGGCCACATGTCCCTTTCTTTCCACAACTTCGAAAGGTCCCACTACCTAGGAGAGAGTTTAGCACCCTTTCCAAACTTGATCGAACTCTTGTGCGGTTTCACCCGCAAGAAGACTCGATCACCAACTTCATAAATACGGTCAACTCGATGTGCATGAACATAACTCTTCTGTCGATCTTGCGCTTCTTTAATCCTTTGTCTTATCGTTTGCATTTTCTCTTCCATTTCTTGGATCACTTCTGGTCCTACCAGGACCCTATCCTCAAGCCAATCTTAGCTCAAAGGTGTCCAACACTATTGCCCGTAAAGAAACTCAAATGGCACCATATTAACGGTGCTTTGATAGTTGTTTTTGTACACAAACTCTACTAGTGGAAAGAACTCTTCCCAATGTTTATGTTGGTCGATCACGTACATAAGAAAAATTCTCCAAAATTTGGTTTGTTCTTTTAGTCTTCCCATCTGTCTCAGGGTGATATGTTGTACTAAAGTTAAGTTGGGTTCCCAAGGCCTCTTGGAAACTAGTCCAAAATCGTCATGTAAACACCGATCCTTGATCGGAAATGAACCCTTTAGGCACATCATGCAATATCATAATATCATTGATAAAACCTCTAGCTATGTCTAGTGCCCAATACGTCGTATGCACATGAATAAAATGTGCACTCTTTGTGAGAGTGTCAACTACCATGAAAATCGAGTCATGCCTCCTTGCCGTCAATGACAATCCCATAATAAATTCCATCCAAATGACCTCCCATTTCGATTCCAGAATAATGTGTGGCTATAGTAATCCTATCGGATGTCTATGTTCAACCTTCACTTGCTGAAATTCTAGAAATCTCGCCACGTAGTTGAATATGCCCACCTTCATTCCTTCCCAGAAGAATAAGGGCTTAAGGTCTGCCCTCATCTTTGTGAATCTTGGATGAGCCATGTACACTGCTCTATGAGATTTTCTTAAGATCAAACTTCTTAACTCGTTGTCAAGCGGTACGTAAATACGGTTATTATATCTCATTAATCTCTCATTGTCCACAATAAATCCCTCAAATTTTGGTACCAACATGGTGTCTTGTCCGATATTTTCCTTAACCTCTTTATACCAGTCATCGTCACGCTATATAGTTAGAATATTTTCACGAAGATTCATCTAGAGAGGTATCAATGAAAATATGCATGGTCTCTGACTCAACGCATCTGCCACTTTGTTCACTGTTCCTTTTATGTAGGTAATCTCAAAATCATACTCACTAAGCAGTTCCGACCAACGCCTTTGTCGTGCGTTCAAGTCGCTTTGCATAAAAATGTGCTGCAAACCAAAATGGTATGTTTTTAGTTCGAATTTTTGTCTAATTAGGTAGTGCCTACACACACTTAGGGAATACACAATGAACAACAACTCCAAATCGTGCGTTGCGTAGTTCTCCTCATGCTTTCTTAACTTCCTTGAGATGTAAGCAATCACTTGACTATCTTGCATCAAGAATTCGCCTAAGACTTCCTTGGATGCGTCTGTGCATACCAATAAGTCCTCTTCCATGTCAGGGACCTTTAGTATCGATGCGGTCATCAACAATTCCTTGAACTTTCGAAATTCTTCCACGCATTTCTCGTTCCAAACAAATTCTTGTTTTTCTTTTGCAATTCCGTAATGGGATTTGCTATCTTTGAAAAACCTTCGGCGAATCGTCGATAATATCCAGCTAAACCCATGAAGCTACGTACTTTTGGGATGTTTATCGGTGCAATCCATTCCATAATAGCCTCTACCTTCACTAGATCCACAACAATACCTTCCCCAGAGATAACATGCCCTAAATAATGAATCCTCGATTGATAAAAAGAGCATTTCGACAGTTTCTCGTAATATTTGTTCTCTCGTAAAAACTATAGTACAAAGTGCAAATGTTTGTCATGTTCTTACGTCATTCGAGAATACATCAATATGTCATCAATAAATACTTGAAAAAACTTGTCCAAGTATTCGCGGAACACCCCATTCATCAAGCTCATGAATACCCTTGGGGCATTTGTCAGTCCAAACGGTAAAATGGTAAACTCATAATGCCCAAACCTCATCTTGAATGTGGTCTTAGGAATGTATTCCTCTTTGATCCATAACTGGTGATATCTTGATCTCAATTCAATATTTGAAAACACCATCGCACCTTTCATTTGGTCAACAAATCATCTATTCTTGGCAATGGATACTAGTTCTTGATAGTTTCCTTATTCAATTGACGGTAGTCAATACAAAGTCTCCATGATCCATCCTTCTTTCGTATGAAAATAACAGGAGCACGCAAAGGTGACACACTTGTACGTATAAGTCCTAGGTCCAATAAATCCTTTAGTTTCACTTTCAATTCTTGTAACTCAGGGGTCAACATCCAATAAGGTGTTCTTTCTATTGGTTTAGTTCCATGTTTTAAGTCAATGGTAAATTTCAATTCCCTTTTGGGTGGAAAACCTGGTAACTCTTTTGGGAATACGTCTGCAAACTCTCGTACTACTAGAAGGTTTTCTAGACCTCCTGCCACACCCTTGTTGTTCAACGCTAAGGTTGCATAAAGCTTGCATCCTTTGCGCATACTCTTCCGTAGTTGTAGGAAAGAGATGAACCTTAGGGAAACTCCTTGGTTTCTTCCTACAATCACTCGTCTATGTCCCTCATCATTGGTCAAACTCAATCGTTTTGTCTTACAATTGAGTATCGCATCATGTGATTCCAACCAGTCCATACTGATCACGACGTCATAAGATCCTGATATCGTGATGTATAGGTTGGATTTTGTTACAAAAATATCCAAGTTAAACAAACAGTTCATAACCCTTCCTCCAACCATTTGTTTGGCACCCGAAGCCATTTTGACTTATCTAAATGCGTTCTATCGACTGCCTTTTCCTTAATTCCTTTTAATGCGACATTAGAATAAAGATATCTGTAGCACCAAGATCTATCAAATACTAAAATTTTGGCTGGCTATGGTACCTGGCGTCTGGAGCACAGTGAACTGGTGCTCGGCCTAACGATTATTCACCATGACAAGAATACGGTGGGCCTTCCCCAAATCTCCATCTGTTGTGTGTCCAGTTGATCCGAGTGCTCTGGCCCTCTCAACCGGACAGTCTAGTTGGTAATGTGCATCTCCACATGTCCAACATCTGGTCTTCAGTCCAATACTCTAGGTCCCCAAAGTAGTCGTTGTTGGCCTACTTGAGGTCGTCTATCTAGTCGGTCTTGCATTAGTCCTGTCCTGACCCCTGCTGGTCATCTCTTCCTCAGCTATGATGGCCTTCTAGATTGCATTGAGAAAATTTTGAGGCATTAGGATCCTCACCTTTGCATGAATGTTGAAGTTAAGGGTGGACACACTTGTTTACCTTTAGCTTCTCAGTGTTCCGATGTGGAGCATACAAAGCAGCTCCACTAATCGGGCCTTATACTTGGGCATCATATGACCATCCTGTCGTAAGGCGTTGAACTCATTGAGCTGGCGCTCGATGAATTCCTCTGGTAAACACCTCTTCTAGAACCGTTCCTCAAACAAATACCATGACATGTCCTCGACGACCATGTTCATTTGAGGTAGGAGCGTCTTCCACCATAGAAGAGCGTTTCCCTTCAGTTGAAAGACCGCCATGCGGAATTTCATGTTGGAGGTGAAGTCGTGATGTGTGGATCACATTGCCATGTTCTCCAACCATGCCTCGGTGGCTGCACCATCCATGGCAGTCATGAACTTGGGAAACTTAACCTTATCGATTTCTCTGTGAATCCTACCACTATCAGCTGGAGTGCGCTACAAACCCTCACTGGGTATAGGTGCCCTAGACTCATCTCTATTCAGGCGGCTAATTAAGGCCTCTGACATCCTCTGAAAGGACCTCGTTAGACCAGCCGCATCCCACACATCAATCTGATCATGCCCAATGACTTTTTCTTCTCCTTGGGGGTTGGACCCCTCTGGCATGGGTTCTACTAGAGGCGTCGCACCTCCTCCCCTAGCACCATGTTGTGAACCTCCATGGCATCCTTGTTGGCCCTCAACCAAATTTTTAGGAAACATTGGTCAGGATTGACCACGTTTTGGACATTGACAGGATGGTCGAAGATGGAGCGCCCAAACGGAGCTAAGATTGTAGGATCTCACTCATTTTGTGGACCCAACAAGGGTTTCATTAGGGTTTATGTAATGGGTTATGGAATGTCGACCCATGGGTTTACCCATGATTAGGCCTTTTTGTAAATGTATAAATATGTAAGGATGTAATGTAGAAGTAGGAAGTGGCTAAGTGCAAAAAGTAGTAGTATGTAGCTAAGTGCAAGAGGCAAGTAGTTCTGAATTGCTTGGTGCAATAGACCATGTATGTAAGGCTCTGTGCTTAGTAGAGGAGGTGGATCTATACCTTGACCTGATTTTGGGAAGGTGGATATAGTGCACAGTGTGTAGATCATCTGTCAAGTGCGAAGCTTGGCTCTATGGCTTGGTGCACAGAAGAAGAGGAATGTAAGAGATTGAAGACTAATACAAGAGAAGAAGAAGCCATTGGTGGAGGTAGCCCCACACTGGGGTGAACCACGTATATCATGTGTTGATGGTTTTCCTTGTGTTATGATATTTATACTGTAGATATACTTAGTGCATTGATTATAATGAATGATAGATAGATCTATGAATGCTTAGTGCTTTGTCTATGTTGGATGTGTTAGATCTAACTTCTGATTCTAAATGCGAAGTGTATGTTATCATTGTTACTGCACCAATTTGTACTTAGGGTTTGATCTGCGGTGTGAATAAAGCTAATGAATTAATATGTGTTGTCCCTAAGTACTCTGCGAGGTGTTATAATCATAGATATGTGTCTCATCTTGGTTACAGACACTTGAGTCTTGTAACCCCCCCTGCCTCTACCTCGGATGAGATTGCATCTTCTTAGCAGGTGTTGCCGAAAGGGCCAATAGTTAGGGTTTTGTTGGTGTTCTATCTAAGTGTTGAACCCTGGGTTTTCTCCTATGCCAACAGTCCTCTAACCACGATTACCGCAAGGGCAGGTTAAATTTTTTAATTAGTGCTAAGTTATTAATCGAGTGTAAAATATAGTGGAAGGTGTGACGATCCACAGTCGTAGGGTTGAACCCGCTCTGATACCATAAGTAAATTCCCCTCCGTTACGCCTAAGAAAAGTGAAGAACAATAGGTAATTTTTTTTTAAGCATAGGGAAATTAGCATCAACACATAATTCAATAGTACATAATCAATGAAATCAAATTAAAGGAATTACGAGCATCTCATCATCATAATCAAATAACGTTGCAACCGATGCATCAACAAATTTTGTAACGACATAAAAACAAACATAATTATATTTGAATAATGACACATAATCAACAAGCATGATGAATGGTGATGCAAGATCAAATCATCACGACCAACTGGAATCATCAATACTTTTAATCGCTCATCTCATCACATAAAGATAGTCATCAGATAACACAAGGATAACATGAGATAATGTAATGAAAACATGAAGACAACATAAGGAAGACATAAAGATAGTCATCAGATAACACAAGGATAACATTAGATAATGTAACGATAACATGAAGATAACATCAAGAAAACATAAATATACTACCCGCCCAACCTACCCTGCAAGGTTAGGACCTCTAGGACACATAAGAAACACTCAAGCCCAGGATCGAATTGATTTTGACCATTTAAGGTCTTAGGGACGACGACTATTCTGAGGAATAAAGAGGTGTATACATCCCAATAACAATCAAGTCCACATCATCTAGTTCAATCATTCAATTAATCATGGCACAAGGGTAATCATCATCTTTATCAATCATACATCAAAATTTAAATCATGCCGCATGTAAAATCAATTTCTAACGATCATTAATCAACATTAACTATTCGTTGCGCATGAGAGTAAACCAACTCTAGAACAATCACATGTCAACTTAATTAATGGTGCAAGAGAAAAATAGTTGCTAACTCAGTCACGTATCGACACAAATTCAAGACGCAAGATTAAATAGCAACTTATTCATGATGCAAGAGTGATCAACATTAAATTCAAAGGTGAAAGATAATACAATGCTTAATCAATCATATATTCACATTATTCTAATGGCGCAACAAATTCAAGTACTCCATCAATTAGACATCAACTAATTACATAACTCATCTTATCAACATTAAGTTCCAGATGCATTAAATTACATGAATTAATTCATGGATGCATTCAATTTACATACAATTATTCAAGGACATATTCAATTTAAGCGCATTAATTTAAGGACACATTCAATTTACATACAATAAGACTAGATGATCAACTACAGATAAGGAATGAGAATCCACAAAAGCAAGAGCGCAGTTCCCTAGGTGTATAATTGTCTAATATAAGTGCATTAAAAGCTACTTGCACAAGTGATCAACATCAATCAAAACCTCCCAATCAGTTAACTGCCCCATCATAGCTTCTAGCTCATGGAGATGGTTGATGACCATCGTTATGTAGCATGCAAGGATACCTACATCGACTTGAATGTAATAAAAGCAATTTTTTTATGTAATCACAGTATCTTCTATTCCAAAAGTCTGGAATTTGGTGAGATCAACTAGATCTAAAGTAGTAATTATAAGGAGTTCAAGACAAGGTAATTCTATTTACTTAAACATTTTTAACGCATTGATAATCATGCAATAAGGCAATAGTGATAAATAATTTAATTACAACCCTAGGTGATAAAAGAGAAAGGAGGTGACATGTCAATTATTAGCATCACATTGATTTACCCATGCAATAAGATAAATGACATGGCTAGAATACTAGGGAAAATAAACAATCAAATGATGGGAAATTTTGCTCCAAACACAGGGTGATATATCCATCAAAGGTTGCAGAGAATACATTGTAAAATTGTAGAGGTAACAAGATCAAAATACTGGGAGATTTTGCTTAAAACACAGGGTGATATATCCATCAAGGGTTGCAGAGAAAACATTGTAAAATCACAGAGGTAACAAGGTCAAAATGATGGGTGATTTTTCTCAAAAAGCAGGGTGATATATCCATTAAGGGTTGTTGAGAAAACATTGTAAAATTGAATAGGTAACAAGATCAAATGCTGGGGGATTTTGCTCAAAAGCAGGGTGATAAATCCATCAAAGGTTGTTGAGAAAACATTGTAAAATCGAAGAGGTAACAAGATCAAATGCTGGGCGATTTTCCAAGTTATTCGTAGTATAACCAGAGGTAAATATCCCCGAGTGTGAGAGGTAACATGCTGGGTGAAATTCGTGTGGGTTTCTGGGCGATTTCCCAAGTTATTTCACAGTAACTAGAGGTAAATATTACTGAGTGTGAGAGGTAACACGCTGGGTGAAATTCCTGTGGGTTTCTGGGTGATTTTCCAAGTTATTTCACAGTAACTAGAATTAAATATTACTGAGTGTGAGAGGTAACATGATGGGTGAAATTTGTGTGGGTTTCTTGGTGATTTTCCAAGTTATTTCACAGTAACCAGAGGTAAATATTGCTGAGTGTGAGAGGTAACATGCTGGGTGAAATTCATCTGGGTTTCTGGGTGATTTTCCAAGTTATTTCGTAGTATAGCTAGAGGTAAATACTGTTGAGTGTGAGTGGTAACATGCTGGGAAAAATTCGTGGGGGTTTCCTCCACATGTAGAGTAATGCTATCACAAACAAAACACATATATGGGTGGCTGAATTTGTGTGGGTTTCCTCCACACAAAATGATATGCTAACACAATCAACACAAAGATGGTTGGTCGAATTCATGTGGGTTTCCTCCACATGCAGAGGTAAAGAGATGTGAGGTTGTTTGGAAATGTCAAAGGCTTAGGGACTTGAGTAAAAAATGCATAGGTTAAGTGCTCAGAGATCCTATAAACGTAGAAATTAAATCACATGAAAAACACAAAGACTTTTAGTTAATCTCATAAATTTTTTGGATGAAGGAAGTTGGCGAAATGGTTTTGAAAATAAACATAGGCATTAATAAATCGTAGAGGATGCAAATGATATAAGGTCACAAAGGAATCATTCGAAAATCACTTGGATTCTCAAGCCCATCTGTCAAGAGACTAATTCTAAATCCGTACATACAATAAAAACTAAATCTAATGCGAACTCAAATGAAAATACCGTGATAGAAGGAGAGAAGTTGAAGACATTCTTCCACGCTTGCGCTCCTTCCAACTCCCAACTTGCTAACCGTGTAGACTTCACCGGTACATCCCAAAAAATTCTAGGGGTACTCTTCTTCCCCCTCAGCCCCCTGAGCCACAAAGGGGCCACACACAACCACAACCATAATTCTCTAGCTCCCAACTCGCCTCACAAGGTAGAGCTACCACTCTCTCTCTCGAGCTGGGTATCCCAACTCTCATAAGAAAATGTTGGAAGGTTTACAGTTGGGGGTAGGCTTGTCATTGATGGCAAGAACAATGATGGAAAAGATCAACGATGACAAAGATCAATGATGGCAAAGAACAACAATGGAAAGAACAGAGAAATCGTGAAGCGGCGAAATCGCGAAGTGGCGAAATCGCGAAGCAGTAAAATCGCGAGAAGATTTGGGCCATAGGATCTGGGGTATCTACGAAGGCTCAATAGCCGTTAGATATGGTGAAGCTGCGAGGTGGATAAGCCCAAGAGTCATCCAACTCTCCAAAGATGTGAAGGAATCCTGACCATCCATTGGGGACAGTCGTGGACCGTTGATCAAGAGGACGCGTGGCGAAATATCAGAGCACCACAAAGACTCCATCTCGGAGTCTCTCCTATTGCAACTTGGAGTGATGAGAATCTCCATCTAAGGATCAGCGAGATGCGAGATCACGAAAAGATCAGGACCGTCAGATCACCAAGAACGAGGACCATTGATTTGAGTTCCATCTCGGAGTCTCGCCTATCGCGACTTGGAGTGACAAGAACCCACATCTAAGGAACCACGAGATGCGAGATCGCAAAAAGATCAGGGCCATCAGATCACCTAGAATGTGGACCGTCGATCTGAGCTCCATCTTGGAGTTTCTCCTATCGTGACTTGGAGTGACGAGAGCCTCCATCTAAGGAACAACGAGATGCGAGATCGTGAAAATATCTAGACCGTTGATTCATCGAGATTGTGGACCGTCGATCAGGGTCGATGAAGATCATGAGTTCACAGCGCCTTTTAGCACAGACAGTGGTCACCGCCTGTGGTCACGTGGAGAAAGGACCTAGTGCAGATAGGCTCATCCTCAGAATTTCAGGGATCGCGTTTGGTATGAATGCCAAAATACCGAAAAGGTGAAATATCGCTTTAATCCAATGGTGCAGATGAAACTGAAGGAGATCGGAGGGCTACTATTGCATGTCACAGTGTAACTGCTAGAAACCACTGATGGTTTTTTCCAGAGGACTCGAAGACACTTTGGGGTGATTGAAAGAGGAGATGAAGAGTCTATGGGAATCTTCAAGAGGGATGAAGATGCTCGTGGAGGCGATTGACATCTAGATGAGCATTGAAGCCTGCAACTGGAACAGAGAAGATGAGCTCGTCTGTTACAAAGAAGACAAAGAGTCTCAACTGCCAGAGAGGCTGAGGAATCTTAGCATAACATACAGTGATGCTGAACGAGTGGAAAAACGGCCAGAGAAGCTGAAGAGTCACGATGATGATCTGACAAAGCACTCGAGTTGTGAAGGATATCGGCGCAGTATGAGTATGCAGAGGTATTGCGCGCATTGCATGCACAAGGTGCACAAAAGCTATAAATAAACAATAGAGAGAAGAGATGGAGTTGTTGTTACTGTTGGAGTTGCTGTGGATGTTGTTGTTGAAGGTGATTCATGCATGAAGAAGTATTAGAGTGTAGCAGCTAAAAAGAACAGAAGAAGAACTGTGTAGCGAATGGACATGGTGCACAGAGCATAAAAAGTAGAAGAACAAAATGGGCAGCGGATGCATGCTGGAAGACAGTGAGGAAGTCTGAGTAGCAAAAATCTTGCAGAATAGTGATGAGACTGGTAATGATGCAGGAGCATCACTCCTTGTCAGCCAGCCAGCCAACCATCCACGTTAGCGCTCATGCATTCATATGCTAAAAGGGAGGCGCAACCTCATTTGAATTTGAAATGAATGTAAATTTAATGTGCTTAGGCTGTTGAGCCAGGAAAGCCGTGCCTTTGAGCAGGCATTAGATAGGATCGGATTTAATGCCAAGATTGGCTGAGATCTAGATCCAGGCGCTGGACTAGACAACCATTGAATGTAATTTATTAGAGTAGGTGAACTTGGAGGGAAGCGCTCGATTGAGCCCCTCAGGTAAAAGAGATTTTAGATCTCATTTTGAGTTAGGGAAGTTGTAGTAGGGGAGAGAGAGAAGAGCCAGAGAGAGCTCAGGAACACCATTTGTAAAATATAGGCATTTGACATTTTAATATAATCAGAAGAAGTTTTTCCTGCATGTTATTCTGTGTTATATGGGTGTCTGTGTGTGTTCCATTTTATGTTGTAGATGTATGTGGACATTTGCATGAGTGTGTTTGTTTTCAGGGTGAAGGTCTTTGAGGCTTCATACCAGGAGGGTGTGACAGAACGCTGAGGGTTTTGAGAGCCGGTGCACTGAGGATGCGCTTCTGAACTCTGAGGAGTCAGACAAAGACGTGAGGAGGCACAAAAGCTGAAGTGAACAACTCAGAAGAAGAAGACCTCAAGGTTGTTGAATACCTTGGAGGCACGGCTGTGTATCTGGAACACAGTTTCCGATAGAATTCTGCTGTAAGTTCTGTGGAGCTCTGCCAGGTGGGCATTGAGTGTGTGTGTGCAAGGAGTGCACAAGAGGAAGGAACTCTGACATGAGTTCAAGGAAACAAAATCATTGAGGATTCTGGAAGGCTCTGCTAGGTGGGCATCGAGCAAGCGCATAGGTGTACAGGAGAAGATACTCCGCCAGGAGGGTGGCAAGGAAGTGTGTAGATAGGCACAGAGGTGAAGAGAACTCTTTGAGTTCTGTGCTGTGAAGGGAGAGTCCACTGAAGGACCCTCACTGGGTTGTTGAATACCCGGAAGTACTAAAGAAGAGGCTTGAGTAGAAGGATAGCTAGGAGGGCATCCATTTCACTCTCCATCTGAAGGAGAAGAAGGATAAAATCCCTCAAGGGGTCTGAGCGTTCGAAGAAGCTCAAGAGAGATAGCGTGGTATATGCACGAAGACTCTACAGGAGGCAAAGGTCAAATCTCCAAATATTTAAGAGGAAAGCTTAGGAAGAGCAGCGTTTCATACGCGCGCGAGGCTCGAAGTCAAGGAGCTCGTAGAGGAGAAAGACAGCAAAGGGCGAGACCTTTGAAAGAGTGAAATTCTCCCAAGTGCAGGGAAGAAAGAACAGAAGCTCAGAGGAGCAGCGAAAACCGTTCAATCGACAGGAGAACAGATCTGGGCCATCGAGGAGATTTACGTCCAGGAGGAGCCACAATAGGTGGAAACGACGACAAGGATCTGGGCTGTTCATTTGGGAGCGGACGCGTGTCACGAGATTACCCACATCGGGACCTCAGGCACTGGAGGTTGGAAGAGGAAGGCATTCAACTCACGAGTGGCGAGGAGGCGAGAGCTCCGTGTTGTGGGGCCTAGTTGACGTCATCTCGGGATATCGACACTCGAGAATGGTGTGGGGCCACAGGAGTCGGCAAGCGGATAGGTGGCACCTCGCATCTCGGGAGATCGTAGGTGGAAGGGTTGAGAATTTTGGTGTCAAGGGTTGCGAGGCGCGAGGTCGCGAAGCGACAAAGTGGTGAGAAGATCAGAGCCGTCCATCTGAGGAGGATAGGTGTCAGAGATCGGAGATTTCGCGAGCTCGGGAACTCGCAGAGTGAAGACCTGGGTGTTCAAAGTTGCGAGGCACGAGGACGTGAAGCGGTGAGGGAGCGAGAGGATCGGGACCGTCCATTGAAGAGGATGCGTGTCAGAGATCTAAGGATCTCGCGAACTCGGAAGTTCACAGGGAAAAGGCCCGAGCATTGGTACTCTGAGTCACGAGGACGCGAGGCGCGAGAAGCAGGATAAATGTTGGATCCGGATCATGGGAGGACCGTTGGATCCACACGTGGGATCGTGCATCAGAACCTCGCGAGAGAAGACTTGAGAATTTGGCCACGGAAATCGTGAAGTTGTGAGGGAACGAGGTCACAAGTTTCAACATCTCGAGTAGGACTGTGTGGACCATAGCAAGCCGACGAGTGGAATATAGGTGGCACGAAGACCTTGGGATCTCGCCGCGAGAAGTCCCGAAGCATTGGTGTTAGGATTCACGAGCTGCGAAGGTCCGAAGTCTCGGCGAGACAAAGGACCGTTGAAAGGTCAACTCTCGTGCACCTCGACACTTCAGCACATCGGGTGTCAAGAGTTGAAAAATCAAGGGTTTGACATAGTGAGTCGCGAGGCCGCGAGGAAGGTAAGGCCACGGACACGAGAGTAGTGGTCATATGGTGGGAGATTAGTCAGGAGGGCTAGCACATAGGAGCCGAGAGCTCATCGGTGATCGGGGATTCACGAGGACAGTGGTTTGTGGCAGCGGAAAGTCCGAAACCCTGAAACCCCGATAATGAGTTGGGATAACTACGACTAAGTGCAGAAGCTGAGACAAGTGAAGAGAAGACCTGTGGACTGGGTTAGGAATTTGCATAGTGATTCCGGTAGGGGATCCAATGAGCCACTTCGATACAACAAAGAGGATTTTGAGAACGATCCTGTGAAGCGGGAGAGCGCGACAGGGTACGGTCGCGTCTCTTTGCATCAAGTGGTATCAGAGCGAGAATTTTTTTGTATATTGCAGACAAAGGAGCAAGAAGAATACAGAGCACTAGAGGAATCTGTAATGGTTGTTTGCAGATAGGCAACAATCAAGGAGACAGTTAGCAGGACTGTGGGATGAAGCTGAGCACTCAGGATTGTAGGAGTGATGGCAGCAGATCTGTCAGGGAGACAGATAGACACAACAAGATGGCTACTGAAGGCCATAAGCCTGCTGAACGAAAGAGGTCAGAGCTGATGAGCGCAACAAAAATGGATAAATAGCTCGCTGACATAAAGCGAGAGATGGAGGAGCTCGAAATGAAGATGCGACAGAATAAAAATCCGAGATGGGTATACGAATGGCCCATGAAGACGCCAAAAGTGAAATGGCTAGTCAGGGAGCTGATGGTCAAAAGACAACAGAGGCTGTTAAGGAGATGGCGGAGGTATGCTGAAAACCTTAGGCCCATAGAAGAGGATAAATTGGTTCAGGTATGCGAACCGAAGACTGGGGAAAGTCTCACCGATTTGAATTCAGGAATGAGATCGGCTGATGATCTCGAGGACTTCCATGAAGGCAGAGCAGAAGAAATTCTAGATTGCCAGGAGGGAAACAGGTTGAGATCAGCTGAGGATCTCACGGGCTGTCAGAAGGACAGCGAAGGAATTTCACATTGTCAGGAGGACAATGATCAGAGATCGCTGCGGGATCTCATAGACTGCCAAGAGGGCAGTGGAAGGTTCCCAAATGGCCAGATGGGCAAGGGAACATAGATGAGATTGGATGAAGGTCTCATGGACTATCACGAAGACAACCAAAAAGTTTTACATTGCCAATTGGGCAATTATAAGAGATGGCTGAGGGATCTCGAAGACTGCCAGGAGGGCAGCGGAAGCATCGAAGACTGCCAGAGAGGCAGCGGAAGCGTATTGAACTGCCAGGTGAGAAGAGATGAGAATTTGGGACCATCTGAAGGTCACGTGGACTCAAAGAAGAGTTCAATTCAACAAGGAGTGCTGATGAATATGGGATCGATTGATCTCATGGTCTGCCAGGGAAGCAGTAGCGGAAGCATCCCATATTACCCGGTGGGCAGGGATAAGCATATGAGACTATCTATGGGTCTCAGAAACTCAGAAGTGAGTTGGAATCAGCCAGAGGAGATGACATAGCAGATGAGCTCACAAGGAGATCAACAGATGCAACTGACAGAGGAGGATTTGAGCCACATAATGATTGGGGGAATTCCAATAGTCCTACCATTTGCCCCGGAGGAGGCAGAAAATTATGTTGTAGATGATGCAACAACAACAGAGGAACAGTCACAACTGATGATGACTGTTGAAGAAGAAAAATTGGTGCAGATGGTGCAGACTGTCCAAGCAGAAGAAAGAAAAGAGAAGGAGCATTCTGAGGAACGACTCGATGATTTCAGCCAGCAAGCTGAGAACGCTGTAGCATTGGAGCTGACAGCAGAAGAAGAAGTAGAAGCAGAAGGAGAAAGTGAGCATTCTAAGGAATGGGTCAACGCATTCAACACTGAAGCTAAAGAGGCTGCAACAGGGGAGTTTACAACAGAAGATGAAGAAGATGAGCATTATGAGGTATGGCTCATTACTTTCAGCTAGGAAGCTGAAAGAGCTGTAGCATTGGAGCTGACAGCCGAAGGAGAAAAAAAGGATGGTGAGCATTCTGAGGAATGGCTCGATATTTTCATCCCTGAAGCTGAACAGAATGCAACAAAGGAGGTTGCAGAAGTAGAATAGGAAGACACAGACAGAATATGCTTTGCTGATCTGTGGGATCAGATTGAAGCCTTGGAGGAAAGGGTAAAAGTGCAGGGAAGGCACATCCAACAGGTGAAGTTGGAAATAGATGAGGTAGGCGTGGGAGATCATGATGATCTGCCCAATGGCCAAAAATTTTTGCAGCTGAGGAGACTGCAAGAACAGGACCAGCCAAGGGAGCAGCTGGACGAGGTGATCGAGGAGATCAGGGAGATGATGTTGAGATCAACGCAGACTACCAACGAAGAGAAGATGGGCAAAGAAGAGGTAGCAGCGCAGCAGAAGCAGTAGCACCAACAGAATGAAGCAGATGGAAAGCTCCAAAGACTTATTTGGGATCCAGGAGGATTTCCAACAGCCCAGAGGGGAAGCTCATGAGCAGGAGCTCATGATTTTTGCAGCTGTGGAGTATGATGCAGGAGCATCGCTCCATGTCAGCCAGCCAGCCAACCAACCACGTTAGTGCTCATGCATTCATATGATAAAAGGGAGGCACAAACTCATTTGAATTTGAAATGAATGTAAATTTAATGTGCTTAGGCTGTTGAGCCAGGAAAGTCATGCCTTTGAGCAGGCATTATATAGGATCGGCTTTAATGCCAAGATTGGCTGAGATCTAGATCCAGGCGCTGGATTAGACAACCATTGAATGTAATTTATTAGAGTAGGTGAACTTGGAGGGAAGCGCTCGATTGAGCCCCTCAGGTAAAAGAGATTTTATATCTCATTTTGAGTTAGGGAAGTTGTAGTAGGGGAGAGAGAGAAGAGCCAGAGAGAGCTCAGGAACACCATTTGTAAAATACAGGCATTTGCAATTTTAATATAATCAGAAGCAGTTTTTCCTGCATGTCATTCTGTGTTATATGGGTGTCCGTGTGTGTTCCATTTTATGTTGTAGATGTATGTGGGCATTTGCATGAGTGTGTTTGTTTTCAGGGTGAAGGTCTTTGAGGCTTCATACCAGGAGGGTGTGACAGAACGCTGAGGGTTCTAAGAGCCGGTGCACTGAGGATGCGCTTCTAAACTCTGAGGAGTCAAACAAAGACGTGCGGAGGCACAGAAGCTGAAGTCAACAACTCAGAAGAAGAAGACCTCAAGGTTTTTGAATACCTTGGAGGCAAGGTTGTGTATCTGGAACACAGTTGCCGACAAAATTTTGCTGTAAGTTCTATGGAGCTCTGCCAGGTGGGCATTGAGCGTGTGTGTGCAAGGAGTGCACAAGAGGAAGGAACTCTGTCGTGAGTTCAAGGAAACATAATCACTGAGGATTCTGGAAGGCTCTGCCAGGTGGGAATCAAGAAAGCGCATAGGTGTACAGGAGAAGATACTCCGCCAGGAGGGCGGCAAGGAAGTGTGTAGATAGGCACAGAGGTGAAGAGAACTCTTTGATTTCTGTGCTGTGAAGGGAGAGTCCACTGAAGGACCCTCACTGGGTTGCTAAATACCCGGAAGTACTCAAGAAGAGGCTTGAGTAGAAGGATAGCCAGGAGGGCATCTGTTTCACTCTCCATCTGAAAGAGAATAAGGATAAAATCCCTCAAGGGGTCTGAGCATTCGAAGAAGCTCAGGAGAGACGGCGTGGTATATGCACGAAGACTCTATAGGAGGTAAAGGTCAAATCTCCAAATATTTAAGAGGAAATCTTAGGAAGAGCACCGTTTCATACGCGCGCGAGGCTCGAAGTCAAGGAGCTCATAGAGGAGAAAGACAACAAAGGGAGAGACCTTTGAAAGAGTGAAAGTCTCCCAAGTGTAGGGAAGAAAGCACAGAAGCTCAGGAGGAGCAGCGACAACCGTTCAATCGGTAGGAGAACAAATTTGGGCCGTCGAGGAGATTTATGTCCAGGAGGAGCCACAGCAGGTGGAAACGACAACGATGATCTGGGCCGTTTGTTTGGGAGCGGACGCGTGTCACAAGATTACCCACATCGGGACCTTGGGCACTGGAGGTTGGAAGAGGAAGGCATTCAACTCATGAGTGGCGAGGAGGCGAGAGCTCTGTGTTGTGGGGCCTAGATGACATCATCTCGGGATATCGGCACTCGAGAATGGTGTGGGGCCACAGGAGTCAGCAAGCGGACAGGTGGCACCTCACATCTCGGGAGCTCGTAGGTGGAAGGGTTGAGAATTTTGGTGTCAAGGGTCACGAGGTGCAAGGTCGCGAAGCGGCAAAGTTGTGAGAAGATCAGAGCCATCCATCTAAGGAGGATAGGTGTCAGAGATCAGAGATTTCGTGAGCTCAGGAACTCGCAAAGTGAAGACCCAAGTATTTGGTGTTCAAAGTTGCGAGGCGCGAGGACGCGAAGCGACGAGGGAACGAGAGAATCGGAACCGTCCATTGAAGAGGACGCGTGTCGGAGATCTAAGGATCTCGCGAACTCGGAAGTTCGCAAGGAAAAGGCCCGAGCATTGGTACTCTGAGTCACGAGGACGTGAGGCGCGAG